>JADLZK010009223.1:0-190265 GCA_015847255.1 Hyparrhenia diplandra | reverse complement strand
AGGTTTTCTTGATATTGGTACAGATAGTTCTCAACATAGTGCCTGTTTTGGAATTTTGGATACAAAGGCTAATTAATGGTTAGCCAGCTAAAGATTAGCGCTATTACGTCCTAACGGAAGGCTAATAGGTAGCCTAATTTTTTGAGCCAAGACTTCAAAAGTTTAGGCTAATTTTTTAGCCCCAACTAGTAACTAACCATGTGTATCCAAACAGGCCCCAAGTATTCTTAGAGTAGTTAGGCTGTGAGTGCTGACCTGACCAGTATAGTAATTTACTTGGGCTTCTACATATATTTAGTTGTCATCCTGATGCCAATAAGTTTCGGGATTTTGCTTGCTTAAAAGAAAGGTTGTGGATTCTGTTCATAAACATGGGAATGAGAGTGCTATGATTTCCTAGACTTTCAGGAATGCGCTGAATGATTACCATGTCATGCTATTAAGACAAAGAAATTTTTGGATTACAAAGACATTTTCCACATCCACGACTAGGATCTGGCGAAATATCATAAACAGATACAGAAGCTCTCCATTTTCCAAAGTAATGTTATTTATCTGGAACTGTAGGTAGGGAAGATTCATACTCAAATAAGTCTAAACTAAATTCTATAAGTATCTTGAATGATCATTATCTTCCACTGAATCCCTGCGACGGCAACAGGTTCCCCTGTTGGTGTTGACTTCCTGCAGCGCCGGCTGCTGATCCAGTATGCTTGGCACGATCACATGTTTTGTCCCGATAGCCGCTAAGGTGATGCATCTCCATGTGTCCTGAAGACCTGAACTTTGGAATTATTATTTGTAAAGAGAGGACGGTACCAGAATCATATCTGAAAGAAGAGAAACGTGGACACTGCTTGCTGGAGATGAGATAGATGTGAATTGAATCGGGTTCTAGCAGCAGATAAGAGATGCTGATGGCGGTGCTACAATCTAGAAAAAAGGAAATAGTTCGCTTCAATGAAGAAATCATGGGCCCAAATAGCTCATGTGACGTGTTTGAAAAATAGGATGGTGATAATTAGCAGAACTGCTTTGAGAGAACAAGTTTTAGGACTAAATTAAATGATTAGAAGAATTGAAATCTCTAGCTCATGCCATCGACCATGATTAAGGTATTGAACAGCACTACAGAAGTTTTGGATGAAGATAAAACAATTCAAGGGATTAATTTTTCTCATGTTAGTTTGAATTAGAAATGGAAGATATGATAGAGTTTTGGAGGGACGGGACCGAGAGTCAGGCCAGAGACCATTTTACAGCCTCAGCAATACTATGTCCTGAAATAAAAATCTGATATGCCATGTTATAAATGATTTTCGTTAGGAAAATAACGAAAACTATGTCAATGAAAACTCTACTCATATTTATGGTTGCATAATCTATATTGTGGTTATCCTGAATCCCTGATGCCATTCCATCTTCTCATCTGTATTCCTCTTTGAAGCTGCTGATGTGCTGTTATGGAAAGAGAAGAAGACTTCTGCTGCAGTAGTTGGTGGTGCAACTGTCCTATGGGTTCTGTTCGAAATTGTGGAATACAATCTCCTGACCCTGGTTTCTCATGTGCTGATTGCTGCACTGACCATCTTGTTCCTATGGTTCAATGCCACTGTCTTTATCAAAAAGTAAGCAAGAGATGCATAGATTTATATGCACTTCACGCTGACCAAATTTCTTAAATTTCAAGTATTTCACTTGCAGGAGTCCTCCTGATGTTCCTGAAGTGCAGATATCTGAAGATCTTGCTGTGAACATTGCGCTAGCATTGCGTGCTGACATCAACAAGGCACTTGCCTTGCTTCGGGAGATTGCTCTGGGCCATAACCTGATGAAGTTCCTAGGCGTATAAATCTCAAAGAACCATTTTTTTTTTTTTTTTACTTTTCAGTGACAGTTTGGAAACCAAATCGTTGTTCCAATGTTTCAGGTGATCGTTGCCCTTTGGATTCTTTCAGAGATCGGAGAACTGTGTGAGCTCCTGAGATTGATGTACATTGGTATGGGTTTTTACGCTCCAAAAATTTCTGTTTTAGCAATTCTTTGAGCTCCTGCTCTAGTTAGCTAAACATCAGTTCTCCAAACAGCGATCTTGATCCTCCATACGGTGCCGATATTGTACCACAAGTATCAGGACCAGGTGGACGAGTTTGTTGCAAAGGCACACAGGGAGCTCTGCAATCAGTACAAGGTCCTGGACGCCAAAGTTCTGAGCAAGATTCCGAGAGCTCCACCAAAAGATAAGAAACAGAACTAGAACAACCCACCCAGAAACTCAGACCTGGAGGATGACAAGCGACTTGTTTTCAGCTTGGACGACCAGAGTTTGTAGCCAATGGTCTGATGTGGTTCGTGGCCTTTGTGTATGTGTACAGTTTCATGTATATTTTCTGGTCTTGTAATAATCCTATATGTGATGTTTGTAGCAACCTGTACGGATGTAGATGACCCTCAAAAGTGTCAGTAAATATAACACCAAGAATTATTTTGGGTCGTGGATTCGATGGCATTTTTGTTTAATGTGTATATATATGTAGCTTAGGACAGGCAGTTGTGTTTATTTGACCATTCTTAGTGGAGTGTTTTATAACGCTATTTTCAAGAACGTAGAATGTCATTGGATTACCATCAGCCGAACAACTGATGGACCTGAGTGGGCTGTGGACATTGGAGGTAGTAGTTTGAGCCATGCTTGTGCTGTGTCTAGATACAGGTGCCTGATGTTGTAAAATGTTTGAACCTGAATTGTTTGCTCTTGTAGCAATGCTAAGGTCCGGGGTTTTTTCCCTGAGACCATACGAAACATCTAATTGGGGAATTTGTAACTAAGACACATGAGATTATTAACTACGTACAGCACTGCTTCCTTGAGTTGGAAGTTACAGGACTAATATGTAGGTTGCTGATATTCAGAACTCGAAATAAAAAATGCCCACTGCAGCAATCTTGCACAATAGCACACGGCTCATATCATTTCTACTATAGTCAGTTCATAGCATATCCAATAAACTAAGAATGGGCATATTTTGTTTAAATATCCCATGTTTCAGGTAGTAGATATTCAAAACACTACAATCATGAGAAATAGTTGTTCCAACAAATACAAAATGATAGTGGCAAGACCAAGGCGAAAGACCTAGACCAATTCTACCATCTACTCCATACATTCGAAGGGGTCTGCCACAGACAAATCACGGACATGATTAACATATATACGATGGAGGCATGGTTTGTTTGAAAAATGTAATCGTGCACCTCTTGAGGCCCTTTTCTCCATCTGAAGCATCCCATATTGTTCTGCGAAAAAAGCCTCATTGTAATTTTTGTTGTCAACTTCGAGCCTCATTAATTCTAACTCTCTCGCATTCAGTAGAAAGAATGAGGCAAAGTTGATCTGTGATCTGATGCCTCCATACATCAACGCTACTTTCTTGAGACGGATATCAGAACTTTTAATGAAATCCTTGTGCTTACGGCGCCACCGATTCATTTCTCCTGAAATATAAGACTGAAGAGCAAAATAGATTAAAATGGGGAAACTCAAACCAGATTGGTACAAGGATTAATACGAAGTCAGAAAAAGAATACAAGAACATTGTGATCCACAAACTGTAGCTGAAGAACTACCTTTATGTACAAGTTCTCCAGACATGGAAAGCATTTCATCAACTCAATAACTGTATCGAGACTAATATGACATGATGCGACAGCTAGAGTCTTGACACTGCTCAGTGTTGCTTTCAAGCTTACAACTTGTAATCCCTGAATCAAGCATTGAACAAAACATCAAACCATGTTCAAATGCAGATGATATGAAAATCTCTGTAACAGAAAACAAAACCCAGCAGACTTTTCATGGGAAGAAAATAGAGTGCCATGACTACCTGAATAAATATGGTGCCAACCACGAGCCTGGCTTCAAAGCAAATATCATCAAGACAGCCTAAGGTCTCCAATTTAGGTGCAGAGATTATAGTTAAATTGGTTCGCCTGAATAAACCAAGACAGAGATATCTTTCAAGACAAGGGGCATCCACAACTATGACTTCCTGCAAGAAGTGGACATTGTCACTGCTGACACCGATGCTCATAAGGGTACTGGAACTAATCCGGAGACAGGCAACCCCAATGATGTTGTTAAGCAGCAAACACTCGAGTACAGGGCAGCTGGAAATCATGGTATGCAGTGAGCCCTCAGAGAAGCTGACATATTCAAGGCCGAGCTGCTTGAGGTGGGGAAAGCGAATCCCTTCCACCGAGCTATCCCGGAGCTCGCATTTGCTCAAGGTAGCAACTCGGAGGGTCGCCGAGAACCGGAAAGTGGAGGCAGGTGGCGGTTCCAACCGATACCTAGGTTGTGTATGTTTCCCTTCCCAGAAATCAAGCTCCTGGAGGTTGTCAAGCGCCGGGGACCTGAGCCAGTCGTCCACGGTGGCGGGAATGTCGTGGAGGTAGTGCGGCGGGACGCAGAAGCGGCGGGTAGGGCCCGGGTGGGCGGCGAGGATGAGGGAGACCGCGCTGGCGAGAGCCTCGTTGGCGGTGGCAAGCATCTTATCGTCCTTGGGCTTGGTGCAGACGAGGTTTGTGCCGTCGACGACGAGAGGGGAGGCGCGCCAGACGCGGCGCCACCGGGAGGCGAGGATTTGGGTGCGGCCGGCTTCCTTGGTGGAGAGAAGCGAAACTATCTCACCGAGGATGGCGTCGGGGAGACCGCTGATGCGGTCGACGTCGTCGTGGCCGCCGCCGCCGCCAGCAGCAGCATCAGGCAGCGGCGGTGAATGCTTGCTGTGGGTTGTAGGTCCGACATTGGCCGCCTTGGTGGCTTCGAGGTCCTCGGATCTCCTCCTCTTGGCACTGGGACACGGCAGCTCCATCTCCGCAGCCGGCGGCCGGTGGCTTGTGGGCACTGGCGGCGGCAGGTGTATGCCCAAGATTTTAGTACAACAAGCAAATACATATACTCCCTCCGTTCCAAATTATAGTTCACTTTTGGAAACTTTCTAGATACATTGATTTTCTTTATGCACCTAATTATACACTATGCCTGAATACATGCTTGAAAAAAATGAATCTAGAAAAGCCAAAGTGAACTACAATTTAAAACGGAGGGAGTAGTATAGGATATTGTACATTCTATTTTTAAATTGGAGCAAGAGGCAAAAGCCCACAAATAGCAGGAAGGAACCGAGCAGGCCAACATTTTCCTAGGCCCAAGTGGCCACCTCCCGTGATCCCATCGACTGCCCGAGTTCCTGTCCAAGCAGAAGCGACGCTGGCGGCGCGGCCAATCTCAGTCTGCTCCTACGAGGCAGCACTGCAGCAGGCTCCCCGCGGCCGGCGCCGGCAGCACATCACATCTTGATCTATTTCTACTGCTGTGCTACGGCGACTGACGACGTGGAACGGGCGGTCGCTGGCCGGTGATTACATTTGGCAGGCCAAAAAAAAAAAACAAATTTGGCAAGCAAAAAAGACCATGATATCTGGTTATACCGCAGACTTGAGTAGGGCTTTGCAAAAAGAAATATCAGGATATACATTGCTTCAATTTTTTTACATTTGGCATACCCAGGCACAGATTCCTGGCTCCGCCAGTGCTTGTGGGTGAGACAGCGCTGCCGCAACGGCGGCTTCGGAGTTCGGACTCAGGCGTGTGACTGTGTGTGTGACTGTGTGTGGTTAGTGCATCTGGTGTGTGTGTGGCAGTGTGGGATATATAACTTTTTTACCATCATACCGGATGGTAACTCTCCGTTCTCACTCTACCGTTTGCTAATATATTTTTAGCATCGTTCTCGGCCGGACTATACATTTTTACCACTTAAGGCGATGTGGCATGCCAACAAGAATTGTCCGGCTCGAATCCAGAAGTCGACTAGCGATGTGAAATGACCATCCTACCCCTTCCTCCCTCTCCCTCATCCCTTCTTTCCACTAACGAGGAGGCCACCGCCGTGGAGCGAAGGACGCCCGCGCGGCTAATGCCATCGTCTTTCGCTCGCCGGCCGACCGACCACCGCGACCGCCCCAGCGGCGGGGAGAGGGCCGCCCCGCCGCCGCATTGGCGCTCCCGCCATCGCCCACGACCGCCGGCGCGCCGCGCGAGCTTGAGCCCCGCCGCCCCACGGGCGAGGACGCGGCTCGAGCCGCGTCTTGGCGTGGACTAGCCCGTGTCGCGGCCGGCGACGGCTGTGGCAGCGGACCGACGCCATCTGCGCAGGTGCCGGGCGGGGCGGGCGGCATGCTCGCGGAAGTGGCCTTTGGGGGCGGGCGGGGGCCTCGCAAGCGCAGGCGCGAGGTGCTCGCGGCGGCCAGTTAGGCGGCGGCCTTTGGGGCGAGGGCGGTATTCGCGCCGACGAAGGCGGAGAGCTACCGGCACGGCCGCGGCTCCTCCACCGCGGGGCCGCGACGGGCGGTGGGAAGAGGGCGCTCTCCGGCAAGTAGAGGAGTGCGCTTCGGACTGCCGACCCTATTCGCGCCGCGGTTGGGCGCCGGGAGGTGGAGGGGCCCGTGATTGGAGGCCATGGCGTGGGACGTGGGCAGCGCGAGAGGCCATGGCAAGAGGTAGGGGATGACCCTAACGAAGGGGCCCACCCGTCGCTGGAATGAAGGGGTGAGGGGAGAAGGAGAGGCGAGGGCAAGGATGGTCATTTCACATCACCGGCCGACTTCGGATGTGAGTTGACAGACATTTCTGTTGCATGCCACATCGTTCAAAGTGGTAAATATGTATGGAATGGCCGAGCAATGCTAAAATATATCGCCGGTAGAGTGATAAACGGAGGGGTGCCATCCGCTATAACGGTAAAAAGTTATATATCCCCATAGTGTAAGGGTGAGGGTGGTGGGCCGTGCTAGGTTTTACGGCCCAACAAAATGCAAACAGGTCAACAAAATAGCTTCTCCTTCATCAAACAGCCCCGTACAAATACGTCGTGTGGCAATTGGGCGACCGCCGGCGCCGGCGCCGCCGTAATCCATAGGTCCCTAGTCTTCGTTGGACCCTTCGCTGTCGACGAGCACCCACCAGGTACCTAAACCCTATATCCGCACCCTTTCTCCCTTCCTGCTGTGCGAGACCGAGCACGAACCCTAACTTAAGTTGTTATGTGGCCATTTCTATTCGGATCTGATCGAAGTGTGTCCATGGCCACTAACTTCGAATTTCTGGCCAAAATTATTGAGTCCCATGTCCTTACTTGTCGGCCCCTGGTCTGAAACTTCATTTTATTTATTCGCTTTTGAGCTCTGAACTTCTGATGCATTCCATTCCACCAATTGACTAATTTGTGATGTGTTAATCCCTTGTATGTTCTCATTTATGCCTTCTCAGTAATGATGTTGCCAGTCTCAACAAGACGGTGTCAGCAATTTCCTTTAGTACGAAAAAATGGTGAGTATTTCTAGTCATGCTCTGTTACTTGATCGCAAATGTTTTTACTCTCTACATTCTCGGTTCCTAGAAATGAAATGTTCATGTAATTCCTCAGTATACACAATACAAAAGTGGTTCTGGAAAAGAAAATTTCAAACAAGTTATCTCAGAGAAAATAAGAGGAGCCATTTGGTAGAGACTGCAAGCCTAGAGTCACTGTTGTAATGTTATATGTATCCACTGTATTTAAGATGAACTGGCTGCATGTTGGTGCGCAAGTCACTTCAATAAGTACTTCTGCACTAGCCTTGGTTATTTTATTGTAGTTAGCTTTATCGTATGCTTTTCTGAAAACTACATATTTTTGTGACTAGCAAATCAATCATACCCTTCTTTGGTTTTTATTGTGACATATGTTAATATTTTAGTTACTAAATTATGCCAGTAATCATTTGGTTTTTACAAATGGTGCTTCAATTCACTTCCTTTATTTACTGTCACCTTTTCTTTTCCCACACAGGACTTCCAAGACTTTCTAGAATAAAGATGGCATGCTTGGGAATAAGCCAAAGTAGCCATCATTCTAATACCATTGTATCTTCATCTCCTAGTCATGGAGATACCAGAAATATCCAGCCTGTAGTCAAAATGTGTGGCATCACATCAGCTAGAGATGCAGAAATGGCTGTAAAGGCAGGAGCTCAACTTATAGGCATGATACCGTGGCCCAACTCTAAACGCTCTGTCTCATTATTGGAGGCAAAAGAAATATCAAGAGTTGCACAATCTTACGGTGCTGAATCAGTTGGTGTCTTTGTGGATGATGATGAAGAGACGATTCTACGAGTGTCCGATTCATGTGACCTTAACTTTGTCCAGGTTCCATTTAGAAATATTGCACCCTATGTTGTTTCCACTGCTATGCTATTCTGGTTATGACTATTGTTTACACACTCCAGAATTTCTAATATGCAGCTTCATGGTGATGAATCTCGTGCATTGGTTCATACTCTTTCAAAGAATAAGCGTATCATTTATGTACTAAATGCTGATGACAATGGAAAACTAATCAACGCTCCTCCTGATATGGAATATGAACTTGATTGGTACTTAGTGGACAGTGCAAAAGGCGGAAGGTTAGATCTTGCTCTTATTGCTTCTATAGTCCCATGTTTGCTCCATGTGCTAAAAGTTCTGCTTGTTCTACAAGGAAATCATATGATTGTAATTAAACCCAAAAGAGATAAGTTGAGGCAACTGATCATTCAACTGTTTGTGATGTGAATACTCACTAAATTTAGCATTCATATCATATTGCATTACTTCATTGCAGAAGCAGTATCTTGTCATTCCTTACTCTATAATTCGTATAGAAGTTATCTTGGATTGTATGCTAGCTAATGGACATATTCCCTTCTTATCCGAAAGATAAATGATAATTGAGGCCAATTTTCATTTACAGTGGAAAGGGATTCAATTGGCAGAAGTTCCAAATGCCATCTGTCAAAAGCAAGAATGGATGGCTACTAGCTGGAGGGCTTCATGCAGATAATGTTTGTGAAGCCTTTTCTGCTCTGAAGCCAAATGGTGTTGATGTTAGTAGCGGCATCTGTGCTCCTGATGGTATCCAAAAAGATGCAGACAGGATTGATTCCTTCATAAGTAATGTAAAATCCCTGGATTTCATATCATAAGGCTATTTTCTGGTCGAGAGGTTAGTTTTATATCATTTGATCACTGTGCGGAATCCCTGAATTACTGCAACCTGAAGGCAAGCTGTTGAAATTGCTTTGGGCTGAGGGAAAAAATAGTGACTGGATTTTTGATGAGTGAGCATATGTATCACCGTTTATTGTTGAAGTGTAGCTTGAGGCTAGTGATTGAATATTTGAATGTGTGTATTATATGTATCACCGTCTGTATGTGTTACTATAGTCTATAGTGTAATAAGTGGATTTTGTATGCAATGCCCAGGTCAAACGCAAAAATAAAAACACATTGCACAATCGGCAAAATCCCTGCACTAAAGGATATGCATATTATTGCTTTTGGTTATAACTGGAATATTTACATTACCTGTACCTTGATCAAATTCGTTGTGTAGTGCCACCATGGTTTTTGTTAGGCAACAAACAGGGGTGCTGTACGCTGAAACAGGGGTTATGGAAGGTAACATGACATCCCTTCAATTTCTATGGACATGAAACCTAAGTTTTTCCTGAAAGAACACATTTACTGGTAAAAGCGAGACAACATCTAAAACACGAATACTGGTGATGTCGAGTTCAAGCATCTCATGCCACATAAATTTCTCCGCTGGGAAACCTGGTTTTAACTTTCAAAGCGTCCTGTTTGAAATTAATATATAAACTAAAGTCGATTACATAGTTAATCTACATCATACAAGGCCTCAACCATACCTATTACACTCATACTCTCATAATTAGCGACCGCCAACACCCGCTAAAGTTGAGCTTGGATAGTTGCCAGATCTCTTCTAGCATCAATAAACGCCTCTTGAGCAACAATTCTACTAAATTTCAGAGCTCAAGTTGGAGTCTTTCATTCTCCCTTCTTGCATCTGCTAAGAACCGTGCAAGCTCTACATTATCATGCTTGAATCTCCTTACGGCATCACACAAATCAACAAGAACTTGCATAAAAAATGGGTTATGCAGCACATCCACCCAAGACCAGAAATCACAACCACCAACCTATGAATGACATCAAAAACCACAGAAAACAATCATTCAACTCTAGGAACATCCCAAGTACCATAGATCAAACATGAACCAAATGACTAACCAGAGCATTGGCTCACTTTAGTTATCTCATTCCCGGGTTCAGATCAATTAAGGATATGAACCTTGCCATTTTTGTGCCTCACCTGCAGAACACTGTTGGGATGTGCTCTAGACTCCTAGAGGGCCTTCAATGATACACTTTTGTGACTATTGCATTGATTTTCTATGAGCACCAAACTTGAGAACCAGACATGTCCGGTCTCATAGTTGTCCTATGTACACCAGACTTGAGCACCGGACTTCACACCGAACATGTCTGCTACTCTTTTCAGCGTGACACTTTTGTAGTTTGGACATAACTTTTATCTTTGAACTTTGATTTCTAATGATCTTGGCCTTTTTGGAAAGCTAATGAAAGAAGAGCTCTACAACTTTGAGCTGAATTCATGTTAATTTGAACAGATCCAGAATCATGAGACCCAATTCATCTATCTCTTTGTCTCGGTTTCAATGGCTTCACTTTTGTTTGTATCTTTGCATTTGAGCTTCAAGTTCTTGGTGTCTTAGACTTCTAGCATGTATTGCAGGTCTTCAACATGGCTTCTATCTAATGTCTTGCTTGATGTGTTGATCATTTGGATCATCACTTTTGCTAAGTCCAAGTCCACGTTGCATCCATTTGAATTATACATTGTATACTACCAAACAACATTAGCCCAGATAGTTATGTTGTTTATCAAACACCAAAATCCAAACTTAATGGCCCATAGGGTCCATTTTACTTACAAACGGTTTGAAAGATGGTGTGCTAGTTCCACAGGGTTTTAAGATGTTTTTTTCTTTAAAAAAAATATAGAGACCCAGATAGTTGAGTGATCAAATTTGGACTTAATTATTTATTTAAACCTTGTTATCTTCTAAGATAATACTTCTATCTAGTAGATGAAAAAGAAGTAAAACTCTAACGATGATCCTGTTGTTAGTTTAAGTAGTTTTTAGTTGCTCACATCTCGCTTTTGGTCCCTAAGTGAGTTTTCTGCAATGCTGACAAGTACCTAACGTAAGCCAACTCAACTTGACGACGGTGTAAGTGTCAACCAATAAATTAGGTAAGACACGCTAAGAAGTACTTGCGCCGGAGTAGAATGGACCCGATACAGTATGCCACGTGCACGCGCTCTTCACTTCAAATACTCCGTATTTCATTTCATTTCTATTCATTCATACTGTACCCGGTCAAGATTCCAATAACGCCAAAAGACTCACTCGGCTGCAACTGAAAAGGTCCGGTCTCATAGTCACTGCTACGAATTTCACAGGGAAATTTCACTTGCATTGGAACCCGCACAAGACTTGGGCTTTCAACTTCCAGGTCTTCATCTCGCTACTCCAATATGATATTGTACATACACTTGTCGATCCCAATGGAGGAGAAATTAGAAATATATGATGCGTCAGCTTTGAAAGCTGGGACTGGGAGAGCGAACAGTTGACTTCTTGACAGGAACCACAACGAAAAGACAAACTTTGATCAGAGTAAAGTACTAGTAGCCGTCTAAAGAGATGTGACTGAAGTTCAGTTTGGGCGCGTTTGGTTGGCTTCTTTCGGGTGGCCCTGGCTCATGCGGTGCAGGATCGGCGCGATTGGTTGGCTGGCGAGCGGCAGAGCCTGGCTGGCGGCATGCAAATAGCTCCGCCGAGGCTGCATCCCAGGAAACGGATTTGGTCTTCGTTTCTTGGGAAATTTCTTGGGAGCCTGGCTCCCGCGGGCTCGTGCACGCGCGTCTCCTGACTCGACTGTGAGATAGTGAGCGCAGCTATGAACCAGAGAACAGGCAACCAAACTACTGCTGAAGGAATCTTGACGCTGCAGAGCAAGGCACACCAAACACCAGTGTCTGCATGGCCATAGCCTGGCCAGCGTCAGCCTGGATGCCAGATGCCATTCGGGCTAGGCAGAGAAGAGAACCAAACATGTCTTAACTCGAGCTCACAGAAGGGATAACAGCTTAAGCATCTATAACTAGAACATCAGTGCAGAAATATTCTTTAGCAAACCTCATAGTTCACGAGATGGCGACAAGAGTTAGGATCACAGTGCTCATATTTTTTGCATTCAGCGCAGCAGTTGCCCAAAATGTTACAGAAAGCAAAGTAGAAGAATTCCATGTAGGGGTGGTACTTGATTTGGAGACAACGGTGGGCAAGGTAGCACGTACGAGCATTTCGATTGCTGACCACGAGACTTGTCCTCCATGTCAGGGACTCCAAAAGTGATGATGTGCAAGCTGCATCTGCAGGTAAGTCTCATCATCAGATATGGAACAATTGATAGAGTATGTGCTTGCTTGATTATGTACAGATTGCACACTTAGTACTTTGGAAGTCCGGTCTTTTAAACACAACAGATTGTTTTAAGGACATAAATCTGTAGTGTTCTATTTAAATGGTTATATATATTTTTATATAAATTGTTACCTCATAGGTTACACAGAATAAACAGAGAAGTCCGTATGTGAAGAGGCCAAAAGGTTGTTTTACTTCCAGTTATATAACTCCCTATGTGGCAACAAAAGGACTAATTAAAACTATTGAAGCATGCACCTCTGTAGCAGTTTTGGTGCAGAAAACATGCATGTGTGTTTTTTTCTGAAATAGTACAAGGCAGTGGTAATCATGTCTTCAAAACCACTTATACAACCGAAAAGCATGATAGGTTTACATCTGATGGCACCAAATTTTTGCAATCCCTGTAGTTCCTTCACTGCAAGTACTGCATTAGTGAAGAGAAAACAAAGCTATGCATGTAGGTACATTTTATAACTGAACTGAATTTAACAGTAGCTTTATTATTGATATGATAGCCAATGCAAACTTACAGAAACAACCTTTCTGATGTTCCAATGCCATAAGTTACAATTAAACCGTGTAGTGAATAAATTTTAATAATCCATCCATCTCTTGCAAATACTACTTGATAGAGCTATATGTCAAATGATTCCGTTCTGGACTTCTGGTACAGAGCATATGAATAATAAGAAATCCGGTTCCTCAAAAAGTTAAAGCTGTCTCTATATGCAATTTTACAGTTCATGAATTGCTGGAGAACTACAATGTCCAAGCTATCATCGGCCCACAGAAATCTTCTCAAGCCGTGTTTGTATCTTCTCTTGGAAATAAATATCAAGTTCCAATTATCTCATTCACAGCAACAAGCACATCTTTGTTTTCCCGGAGTCTTCCATATTTTGTTCAAGCAACAGCGTGTGACTCTGCACAAGTGAGTAGCATCGCCTCCATAATCAAGGCCTATGGATGGAGAAAGGTGGTGCCTATCTATGTAGATAATGATTATGGTAGAGGTATACTGCCAGACCTTTTCAATGTTCTTGAAGGAATAGATGCCCATATTCCTTATCGGAGTGCAATAGATGAATCAGCAACGGGTGAACAAATTACCCAAGAACTCTTCAAGCTGATGACAATGCAAACAAGGGTCTTTGTTGTGCACATGTCCTCCTCCTTGGGTTCCCTCTTCTTCACAAAAGCAAAGGAAATTGGCATGATGAGGAAGGGATTTGTTTGGATCATAACAGATGGACTAGCAAATCACATAGATTCACTAAATCCTTCTGTTGTGGAAGCCATGAATGGTGCCTTGGGGATTGAGTTCTATGTTCCTAAATCAACAAGACTTGACAATTTCACCATGAGATGGTATATGAGGGCCCGAAATGATCATCCAAATGACCCAACATTGAAATTAAATGTTTTTGGACTATGGGGCTACGATACAATCTGGGCGGTGGCACAAGCAGCACAAAAAAGGCAAAAGTTATTGAAGAAAAATCTCAGAGACCATCTACACTGAAAAACTCAACAAGTTTAGGAACCTTAGAAAAATCAAGAAACAGTCCGGCATTCCCTACAGGCGATCTTGCAAACCAAATTCAAAGGCTTAAGCGGTTACTTTGATCTTTCAGATGGGGCGCTGCGAGTTTCCATGTTTCAGATAATAAATGTAGTTGGAAAAGCACATAGAGTGATTGGGTATTGTACCACACAAAAAGGAATTTCACAGCGATCAGACCAAAGGATGGCAAACACAACATACTGGAGCACCACAAATAATTTGAATACCGTGATATGGCCAGGAGAATCTACGGAGGTGCCTACAGGATGGGAAATTCCAATAAATGGGAACAAGCTTCAAGTTGGTATAGTCATAGGTGGAACTTATCCAAAATACATGGATGCCAGTGAAGACTCCCTTACAGGTGTGATTAAGGCAAGCGGCCTTGCAATTGAAATATTTGAAGAGGCAGTAAAGCGGCTTCCTTATGCACTTCCTTATGAGTATGTAATATTTAATCCAACAGCGAATATAAGTTCAAGCTATGATGATTTTGTCTACCAGGTTTATCTTAAGGTAACACATACTTTGCATGTTTACCCTTTCATGTCAAAAGTATATAAGTCACACAAATACTCTTCCAACATCTGATATTTCATATCATGGACTCATGGTGTCACTTCAAATTAAACAAACTACTTCAGCTATTCGAATGCCATGTTAGTTTAGTAAATGGTTACAGAACCATAATAGAAGAAAATAAAATCTAAGCTTTTTATAACATTACTCTCTTATCAACACAATTCATTCTTTCTGAACAATTTTCTTTTACACTCTGACAGAAGTATGACATAGCAGTGGGAGACATAACTGTTAGGTACAACAGAAGTCTGTACGTTGACTTCACTCTGCCATACACTGAATCCGGGATAGCAATGGTTGTCCCTGTCAAGGAAAGCATAAACAAGAATGCCTGGATTTTTCTGAAGCCACTGACACCAGGCATGTGGTTTGCAACCATCATACTCTTTATCTACACATGCATCGTGGTATGGTTGTTGGAGCTTCTAGGAGACAAGAAGAATGTCTGTGATCCAATTCCACAACAGCTAGCTACAATGATATATTTTTTCATTGTTTGAAGAGAGTTGAGTGTTCTTATCATAATACTTTTTTTTCCTTGTAGAGCATAATGATCAAGTTGACATGTTTTTATTTATCCTGGCAAGTTACTTTCATACACCAAAATTCCATAACATGGAAAAAGAAATGTGTATTTTTTATGGTTTCGACTAAATGTACTGTCTTTTTAAGCCATGTTCTAAGCACACAAGTGCGTAAACAAGGACAAATATTGTATTGGGAACTAACCAACCAGTATGAAATTTCAAAACTGTAAGAAGGAATAGAGTACCATTATATGTAAGGTCTCCAGTTCTCCACTAACGCATCTCATATGTGCCCAAATAGAAAGCTAGTGCCAAATTATGTATAGAGAGATACCAGGCCAATATGAATTTGGAAACGCAAGAAGGAATAACTCCTACCATATATCTGAAAAGATTAGCAAACCTCAAGTTTTATGAATTATTATTTTTTTATTTTCAGAACTGTCATTTATGATGTCTGAAATAGCATTAACTCATAGTGTAATTTCTGCAGAAGAGAAGGTGAAACGCCGAATCTCACAGATTGTATTGGTCATATGGCTGTTCTTCCTAATGGTAGTCAAATCAAGCTACATTGCAAGCTTGACATCCATGCTAACTGTGCAACGGCTCCAACCCACTGTAACAAATGTCTACGAACTCCTAAAAACTGGAGAATCTGTTGGGTATTCACGTGGTTCCTACATCAAGGGTCTTTTGGAAGAAATTGGTTTTGACGCATCAAAGATCAAGCCCTATGCCACCCCCTGAAGATTATCACAATGCACTTTCCAAGGGAAGCAAGAATGGTGGTATTGCTGCCCATGTAGATGAAATCCCATACATCAAACTATTTCTTGCAGAGCACTGCAAGGGATACACCATGGTTGGGCCAATATATAAGACTGCGGGTTTTGGATATGTAAGTTTGACTATTTTTTTATTAAAGTTCCTTACTTTGGGATAGCCAGGTTCAAATTAAGCTTTTGTTTCAGTTTGCACACTGATAGGTGACAAACTGACCTGGGTTTATCTTCTTCCTTAGGCATTCCAAAAGGGATCGTCCTTAATTGGCGACATCTCACAGGCAATCCTCAACATAACAGGGGGAGACACAATCATTCAGATCGAGAAGAAATGGATAGGAGATCAAAATAACTGCCAAAATGTTGGCACCATCTCTGGTACTGGTAGTCTGACCTTTGACAGCTTTGTAGGACCCATCATCGCTAATGGAGTTGCCGCAACCACTTTTCTTGTGGCCGCCTTCATAATCTATTTCTACAAAAACAAGAAAGTGGGACCTGAAAATGGTAACTCAGAACAAATCTTGCCACATGAAGAAAATAAAGATGGTGTAAATGTAAGAAGCCAGTGTCAAGAAGAAGATAGAGGTAGAGGGGTGCCTGAACAATTAAAGATGGTTAGACGTTATGGTTCACTTGTCATTTACAGAGGTGAAAGGATACCTAGCTCGCGAATATCAAGTTCAGCAAGATTTTAGCTATGCCCCTTGACCAGGCACAATTGCTTTTATCATGTAGATTTCAACATATTATCCTTAGCCTAGGAGCATTGGTTTAAACGTCAAACAGGCTCATATTGTTGTATTTACATTCAAATGAATAAAATGTAAGATATTGGAAGACATCACTTGGCAGTGCTGGCCAGATTTTCATGATTTTTGGATGTTAATTTTTTAAAACTGACGAAGTTCGCTTTAACAACAGCATATATCCAATTTTCTGGTTTCTTGAACTCTTCTGGCTTTCATCAAACAGCCTGCACTTGCATATACCACAAATGCGCCCAATTTTCATATACAATGGAAAGGGATTCAATTGGCAGAAGTTTCAAATGCCGTCTGTCAAAAGCAAGAAGGGATGCCTATTAGCTGGAGGGCTTCATGCAGATAATGTTTGTGAAGCCTTTTCTGCTCTGAAACCAAATGGTGTTGATGTTAGCAGCGGCATATGTGCTCCTGATGGTATCCAAAAAGGATCCAGGCAGGATTAATTCCTTCATAAATAATGTGAAATCACTGAATTTCCTATCGTAAGATCATTTGCTTGTCGAGAGCTTAGTTTTATTTCATTTTCTCACCGTCACGAATCCCTCAATTACTGCAACCTGAAGGCAAGCTGTCAAAATTGCGCTTGTTTATTGCGGAGCGTACCAAACTCATTACTGTAACCTGAAGGCAAGATGTTGAAATTGTGCTTGAGGCTAGTGATTAAATTTTTGAATGAGTATTATATTCAAAATTCCTACAGTATTATATTATGGCTTATGGTTTACAACCAGGGAATTTTCATTGTTTGTAACTTGATCAAATTCATCGTTTCAATGTTTGGTTATGATGTCAGCTATCGTTTGTATGAGCTAAGTGTAGTCCCACCACGGTTTCTGGTAGGCGACAAACTGGGATGGTGTACCCTGAAGGCTGAAACTGAGGGCCTGTTTGGCAGCACAAACCACCGGCTCCGGCTCCACGTCTCAGCACTGTAACGCTACTGCAGCGAGAAGCTGGTATTCTCGCCTACTGTAGCGAGGAGCCGCTGTTTTCGAGGCTGCCAGGCTCCGGCTCCTGCGCACTACAGTGCCGCCACAGTGTAGGAGCCGGAGCACTCCGGAGCCCGGCCAAAGAGGCCCTGATTATGGAAGGTGACATATAACATATTCGCTGGTAAACAAAGGTGAGACAAAAAAATCTAAAACATGAATACTGGTGAATCACAACACATAAATGTGCTATTGAGTTCAAGCATCCAATGCCACATAAATTTGACAGGAAACCTAGTTTTGACTTTCAGGCGTCGTTTTTTGAAACTAATAATATATAGAAAGCTAAAGTCGATTACATAGTTAACCTACATCAACTAGCATACCAGGGCCCCAACCACACCGATTACACTCATCAGAAGATATTTTCTCAACAATCCCTTGAATTGAAGCTGAAATAAATGGCATCAGTTAAAAAATGGCAACATCAACTTGGTATGCCCCCGAAAGCAAATGCCTAAGGAACAGAATCAGTGGTTGCCCTCTGATGGCTGTGCATAGGAGAACGCAGGCTGTGGAGCAGTTGGTGGAGCTGGAGGTGCACCAGAAGTTGGACCCGCAGGTGCTTGTGGATTCGCTTGGTAAATGTTTGGAGGTGCTGCACTGTTAGGAATGGAGGCACCTGGGACTCCAGATGTTGGAGGCGGTAGTGTTGGAGGCCTTGGGAGTGGGGCCATCTGCATCGGCATAGAACCAGGTGGGGCCCCTGGCTGTGCCATGGAACCAGGTGGGGCCCCTGGCTGTGGCATGGAGCCAGGTGGGGCCCCTGGTTGCGGCATGGTTGCTGGAGCACCAGGATAACCTGACATATTTGAAAAAATAGTAACACAAAATAGTCATTGTCTGGTTTGAACAAGTGAAATGTATCAGGACAATGGTCACCTTTAATCAATTAACCAACTTACTGTGCGGAATCAGCACAACATTAAGCAACTACCTCCGTCCACAAGTATAAGCATTTCTAGGAATTTTAGAACATTAAGGAGGAAGCAAAAGGACTGTTAACCTTTAATCAATTGCTAAGAACTGAGATGCCAAAAACAGAAGCTCCAGTTTTAATTTTAAACACCAACATCACATTGATGCAAACAAGGAAAGTATTTTTTTTTAGTTGTGAGGGAGAGATAGGGTTGATTACACAGGAAATGCTTACATCTGTAGACAAATTTTGAATGCTAGAAGTACTAAATAATGATGAGGGAGAGGGAGGGTTGATTAAGAACTAGTAAACAAGGATATGATCCATAACTTACAAATTATCTGCATAATTACAGACACATAGTACCGTGGTTTGAGACAAAAAAAAATCAGAGTACACTAATTTTAGCATTTCAGATATCCAATTCTCCACTCATCACAAACCACATGATTAATTGCTTTGGTAAAAGTAAAAACTGGAGGAGTTTTTTGAGAATATTTACATCTTGTATTATTGTTCTATATAAAAATGTTCTGTTCCACAGAAAAAAAAAATATATATCAGTACAGAACAGTTTGCACATATTTGTTTCCTTGCAAAAAATAAAAACCAGTTTCTTCTGGATTGGAACTGTGCAAAGGGTTTAGAGATCACTTAAAGTCACTAGTAACTACAAATCAGGATTTACCCAAAACAAATGATATCCATGAAATTTCATGGTACAAAATAGAACAAACCTAATAAACCGACATATAGTAGGAAACAAGCATATTCTATTAACCAACATGAAAATAATTAATGTACCATGGCGATACATGCAGAAGGACAAGAATCGGGCCATAACAAACAAGTAGCAGTCTTTGCAGAACATTCAACTTTTGATGTTTGTTCTGCTAATGTTGGAGCCAGGGGTAAATGTAGTTATTTCATCTTCAAAATATAGAATTAATGGGAAGAGGCATAAATTATGGGTTATAGACATGTACACATACCACATAGTAGCCATCAAAATAGATGCTAGCAATCATGATGAATGATACAAACAGCAGCCCTGTTTACCTGGAAAACCTGGAGCTGGTAAAATCGGGGCCTAGCTCCTGGCATCAATGGTGCGCCAGGTGCTTGAGGGAATCCATGAGGCATGACAGGGGGTCGGCAGAATTGGAAGGCGAGGGCGGGCAACAGCTCCTGGGAATCCGAGCATATGTGGGTTGAAAGGAGCACCTGCTGCCTGGAAAGCTGCAGCTTGTCCAAGATGCTCCTTGATTCTTTGATCAATTAAACTTTGAGTTTGCTGCTCCTCAAATTGCTGATAGTAGGTTCGAACATTCGCCTAGAATATTTCAAATAAGGTTCAGCAACATTTTATAGATGAATAGGAACAAGAAAAAACCAATTGGGACTATGGAGACTATACAAAGAATAAAATAAAATACCTTGTGTTTGTATCCAGCATTATGTTGCTTCCGGACAGATGGCTGCAGCATTTTTACAAATTAGTCAACTCACGTTTAAAAATAAGAATAAGACGAGCAATAAAAACGGAGTTGCATAGTAGCAAAGAGCAAATAACATTCTTGGATCTATACAGTTTGCAGAAGCAACTATGTTGAAATCGCTTGTGTATGCAATACATGAAAGTCTAAAAAGGGAGAACACCTATATTCAATTCAGGAACCTAGTGCATGGCCATACAAAAAGGATGGCACACTGCAGTCCATATGGAGCATCAATAATTTCAAGGACCACACAATGCCACAAAATATTCTTAGAGAGTTGGAAACAAAATTGAATTGAGCCACTTAGGCGAACAAACATGAACAAGTGCCATAAATAACTCTTGTCTCGCTTATGTTCGTTAAACCTTATACTTGGCAGCAACACAACTCACGCTTAGATTAGATTACTGCATGCAATCCTAAGGACACCTACAAAGAAATGATGAGCCTGCTACATGTCTCTAGCCTTATAAAATCGAAGCAAAACAAGACACTAACCGAGTCATGGGTGAGGTAGGTGTCGCAGTAATCACAGTAATACCTGCACGGGTAACAACAAGAGACAAGTCAGAACACGAAATAAGCCATGTAAATCGAAAAAGGAGCGTATACAGCAACGCAGCACAGACAGAGTCAGTTAGTATCATCTAACCGGCTCCCGTTGAGCAAACCCAGACCCCAATCCTACCGCATCGTGGAATCGACCAGCGAGATCTCGGCGCAAATCGTGGGACATCAGTGCTAGGGTTTCAAATCCAACGCCTATCGCCCCCAACCCCGCAACGGCACTTCCGCGGATGGACATATGGGCGGGCGCAAGTTGAGTTGCCAAGACAAAGAAGCACTCACCGAGGCATCGCAGCGGCGGAGGACGGCGGCGGTGGAGGAGAAGCGGATCGCGTCCCGGTCGCAAACGGAATCGGAGGCTCGGAGCAACGGCACAGACTCTCTCTGCTCACTGCGTCCTAAACCCCGCCAATACGGAGCTGCAGGAGGGTTCCAGGACCCTTTTTGGGCTGGGCCGTGGCCCTATCCGAGTCGGGCTCGATAATGGCCCATAGGCCCACCGGTCACCGCCCAGTGTACTGAGCGAGTGGCGGCTGCTCACGACTTCGCCGTCGTCGAGGCGCAGCGCAGCCGCCGCGGGCGGCGAAGAGATGGCGCGTCGCGGTGTACAGCTCCTGGCGGCACGGGGATCTCCTCGTCGCCGTGCCTTTCTCGGAGGATCAAGCAAACGGGTGAGGCGCGTCTTCCTTGTTTCACTTATTTCGGTTCCCTAGCTCGCTTTCGAGAAGTTTCGGGTAGTGTCAGAAAGTGTATGGGTGTGCTTAGCACATTTTTTGATTTGCCATGGAGTTTTAATGAGAACTAGACTGGTCTAAGTAAGGTCAGATTTATAGAGATCAGACAATCTAAAGCAGTGTGGGGCTATGAATTTGAGATGGATGTGGATTTGCGTTGGGAAACATGCTTTCAACTACCTCGTGTATCCAAAAGTAGAAAAACGATGGATTCTTTTGATATGTCACAAGAATGCAGAACAGACACTAGTGAGGAATCACAATATACTGTATATGCAGCAAAAATTGTATTGCAGTTTGTTTTATTTGGGTTGTTTTAGAGTTTCTGGGAATTCCCAACCTCAGCTTTATAATTGCAGAAGGGAAGATATTACTTAAGTCTAATTTGATGAATTGCTGACACATAATATGTCTGTTGATATTTTGTAATGTAGTGTGAAATTTGCTATGTTTAGTATGAGTAAATTAATTCCTATGTCAATCAGTACCAGAAACCAAGTAGAATGAATTTCCTACAAACATAGTTCACAAGTTTTCCTTCCAGATTAGAATCTGAAGCGAGTCTTGATTTGGCATGCATTTTGTTAGTTTTTAGTTTTAAACAAAAAAAACTGTTCTAATGATGACTGAAATGCCACGTTTTTTGTTACTATCTTTTCCCCTTTCCTTGACCACTCTTGATTTTTTTGGCTTTCAGAAAGTGAGATTGTTCGGATGTTTCATCCTCCAGTTCGTCAGAGTGAGGAAGCAATAGCGACTATTGCGCCAAGGTACACGCATTCTGTGCGTGTCTTGGATGAGAGGTTCATTAGGATCCTGAAGATATTCAAGTGGGGACCTGATGCTGAGAAGGCATTGGAGGTTCTCATGCTTAGAGTTGATCACTGGTTGGTACGGGAGGTTATGAAAACTGATATTGGGGTTAACGTGAAGATGCAGTTCTTCAGATGGGCTGCAAAGCGCAGGAATTATGAGCATGACACATCCACTTACATGGCATTGATACGTTGTTTGGAAGTAGTAGAGCAGTATGGTGAGATGTGGAAGATGATCCAAGAGATGGTACGGAATCCCATTTGTGTTGTCACCCCAACAGAGCTGTCAGAGGTAGTTCGGATGCTGGGGAATGCTAAGATGGTCAGCAAGGCAATTGCAATCTTCTACCTGATCAAAACGAGGAAGTGTCAGCCAACTGCACAGGCATATAACAGCATGATTATAATGTTGATGCAAGAGGGCCAGTATGGGAAAGTTCATGAACTATACAATGAGATGAGCGCTGAGGGTCATTGCTTCCCAGACACTATGACGTACAGCGCACTGATTTGTGCTTTTTGCAAACTAGGTCGCCGTGATTCAGCAATTCAGTTGTTGAATGAGATGAAGGTCAACGGAATGCAGCCAACTACTAAGATATATACAATGTTAATAGCGTTGTTCTTCAAATTGGATGATGTTCATGGAGCACTGAGTTTGTTTGAAGAGATGAGGCATCAGTATTGCCGACCGGATGTATTTACTTATACTGAGTTGATCAGGGGCCTTGGTAAAGCTGGCAGAATAGATGAAGCATATCACTTCTTCTATGAAATGCAGCGAGAAGGCTGCAGGCCAGACACGATTGTTATGAATAATATGATCAATTTCTTAGGCAAGGCTGGTCGTTTGGATGATGCTATGAAGTTGTTTCAGGAGATGGGAACATTGCGGTGCATTCCTAGTGTGGTGACATACAACACTATCATAAAAAGCACTTTTTGAATCAAAATCTCATGCTTCTGAGGTTCCATCTTGGTTTGAGAGAATGAAGGAAAGTGGAATCTCCCCAAGTTCATTCACCTATTCTATCCTGATTGATGGATTCTGCAAAACCAACAGGATGGAGAAGGCCATGATGCTACTGGAGGAGATGGATGAAAAGGGTTTCCCTCCATGTCCAGCGGCATATTGCAGCCTGATTGATGCTCTTGGAAAAGCTAAGCGCTATGATCTTGCTTGTGAGCTTTTTCAGGAACTAAAGGAAAAATTGTGGCTCATCCAGTGCTCGGGTATATGCAGTTATGATTAAACACTTAGGAAAGGCTGGACGGCTTGATGATGCTATAAATATGTTTGACGAAATGAACAAACTTGGTTGTGCTCCTGATGTTTATGCGTACAATGCTCTCATGTCCGGACTAGCAAGAACAGGCATGCTTGATGAAGCTCTTAGTACAATGAGAAGAATGCAAGAGCATGGGTGTATTCCTGATATCAATTCATACAATATTATCCTAAACGGGCTGGCAAAAACAGGAGGACCTCATCGTGCAATGGAGATGCTTTCTAACATGAAACAATCTACAGTAAAACCTGATGTTGTCTCTTATAATACTGTCCTTGGTGCCTTGAGTCATGCTGGCATGTTTGAGGAGGCAGCAAAGCTGATGAAAGAGATGAATACATTGGGGTTTGAATATGATCTTATTACATATTCGTCTATACTGGAGGCTATTGGAAAGGTTCATCATGAATATACTGGCCAAGGTTGCTGATGGGCAATAGATGGTGTTACTTGTTTTTCACATAAGACACCTAATGCAGGCTTTCTTTCTTGAAAAATATTCTTTACGAGAGCTTTATCTGTTTGCATGTGTGAAAAGATGTGCCTGATGCTTACTCAGGTGAATTGTTGTAAAAGAAAATAGTCAAATACTGAAGACTGAAACTGATCAAACTGTAAAGGAGTATATTTCACTAATTGATCATGTCTCCTCTATTGTCCAGTCCTATTACTTTTGAGTATCTTTTGCTAACTACAGTTAGTTTTTGTCAAACTGTAAAGGAGTATATTTCACTAATTGATCATGTCTCCTGTATTGTCCAGTCCTATTACTTTTGAGTATCTTTTGTAACTACAGTTAGTCCTATCATCTGACAGTTTTTCCTGAAAGGTTTGAGATCATTGAAGCACAAGCCCGACTACTATATGTTGAGATGTTTCTTCAGCAACCCAAACCCACATTCACAGAAGTCCAAGCAGGTGTCACTGTGCACAGCTCTAATTTTTGCAGTCATTCTATTACAGTGAAAGAAAAATATGGAACACTTATTTCTCACACATTTCTCTTGTGTGGCCATGTCCTGGATTTGGACATGGAAAAATTCTGGCGCCCTTTTGATGTTGGCACTGCTGAAACTGACTTTTATTTTCGGTTACTACTCTAATGGGTCCAATGTCTGGACTTCTTTTGTTTCATGGTAGCATCATGATGTTCCATGGAAAGAAAGGTTCATGGGTCTAGCTATGTAGGCATCCACATTGCAGATCTACCTTCCGCTACTATCATGTAAAGCAGATTCCAGTCCACCGAAAGACAATGCAAGAGCAAGAAGGCAAGTTTGGGATCAACACTACTCTTGAGGCACATGAAGCTGCATGCTTAATGAGTAGCCTCTGCAGAGCCTTTTGTTCCAGAGATTCCTGTATAAACTGTGCATGTATGGTCCTTGCCATATACAGATACGCTCATGCACTTGCTTCAACTCAACGGCATGTGCACACATTGTTTTCTGAAAGTGAATGTCATCACTTGACAGATTCGTGCATTTGTTTCTGAATCCTGGTCCTGACCATGGTTACAATTGGGCCAGCTGATGGGGATTTTCGTTAAAAAAATAACTGGTCATGTAAATTTTAGTTGGGATTCAAATTCAATTACTTCCCCTGTCAAATCTGAATTATTTATCCACGTCCTGTGCGTTACCAGAAATCGAAGTTCGACTGAAACATCAACACAACCTGACATCAAAGTCATGGGAGGATCAACATGGCATATGTGGTACCAACTATTCCACAAATGTCAAATATTTTTAGAAGATCCAGAAATGAATGAATGAGTGAAATCTGCGGCCATATACTTCTGTAGGCAAGCACCAGACCTCTGACACTGATTGTTAGGGATATTTAATTTTTTGTGTCCCTCATCGAGAATAATATAGGAACTCAGGGAACTATATGCATTTTACTGCTACACTGCATCAATCTAGCAATGTCTAGATAAAACAGAAAGAATAGCCAATAAATGTGGAGGGTGAGACCCTGTCATTGTAGGCCATAACTTCATCTTTGGATACAAGCATGAGATATAAAGGGGGAAAAAATCTATTGAATTTACATGTCACTGCAACTGCCGTTGTCTGGAAATCTGCCGAAGCCCTGCTTCCAGGTCTTCCAACGCGATCGTGATCATAGTATCAGTATCGTCACAATTGAAATCAAGCCGTGAATCCAGGTTCTCACGGGCATTGATGAGCAGTGTGTCTACAAGGCCTCCATTCATCTGTTTCCGCCGCTCTTCAGTGGTCTCTCTGGCAATCAGCTCTCCAATGACTTCAATGCTGCAGCTTGGGTGCAGCTTAAACCCATAAAGCAAGCTACTCTCACTTGGGTTCTTCATCTTCATATGTAGGATCTCTGCTAGTTCTGTCGTGCTGAAATCGTCAAAATAGAAGAATTTTGTGACCCGCCTACAGAAGCCATCATTTGAGGTGATGACCCGCTTCATTGGCTCGCAGTACCCAGCAAATATGACAACTATCTTGCCACTGTCCATTACAGACATTATCTCCTCCAAGGCTTCTAAACCATAATCCTTGTCATCAGATTTTTGCATTGGTATCAACCTGTAAGCTTCATCCACGAATAGAATACCTCCCTCTGCGTCCTGTATCTGTTCAGCCGTGATCATGGTAAAAATGTATTATGTAAGATAGAACATGTAATAGAAATAAGTTCAGAACTTGTTTCCCAATTTTGCTGAAATTGAAATTTGTGCAGCTGATAAAAGAGAGGATAAATACCTTCCTCCTAGTCTTTGGTCCAGTATGCCCCACGAATTCTCCAACCAGATCAGTTCGCTGAACTTCAGTTACTTTGTCAGTAGGGAGAATTCCAACCATGTGAAGGAGCTTTCCAAGAATTCGAGCAACCATAGTTTTGCCTGCAATAGAGGATGGATAATATAAACAAGTATTGATGTTCTCAGTAACTATCTACCCGACACTTGTGCATTTTACTGCACTGTACATGTACATGTAAATGCAAAATGTATAAGAAGTTAAGAACTAAGAAGCAGACAAAATTACAAAGAATGTAGCCTTTTAAAGACATGTTTAGCCAAACTTCCATGTAACCACTTTCAGTTCATGATAAGAGCAAAAGCTCCAACAAGACGTTTAGTATTGCATAGTTGATTGTAACTGTACCATACAAACCTAATGCAATGATTGGCAGCACTATGAAAGCACCCAAGGATAAACCATGGCAAAGCTTTTGATCATAGAATTGAACAGAGCTATTTTTTTTTTTCTCAAAAACACAGGAGAACAACTGAATAGAACTATGGTAACACAAAAAGGTTGTTTCTTTCAAAACTTACCAGTTCCTGGATTGCCAAGAAATGCCATATGGGGAGCTCTCCTTCTAGAGATCCCTAAGCCCATAGCCCGTCGCTTCTCATCAAAAAGCATTCCCTTGCCCATCGGCGCAATTGCATTTTAGCTCCTGCAATCCAACAATTTGTGACAATGCCTCTTCAAACTCTGACATTGCTTTCCCTTCGAGGCATGACATGAGAGCTTTCTTTTTTCTTTGTTCTTCCATATGATGAGTGAGGAGTTTCAGCAGCTTCTCACTACCAGTTCCTCCTGGAATATGATTTAAGGGCATTTTTCCTTCCTGGTGGATAGATGTTATAACAAACCTTATCGCATTGTAAATTATAATAGGATTTTAAACAAGTAATTTAAAACCATTACTGTGGATCAAGTAGTACATCATCTTTTGCAAAGCAATCCGCGTTGTAGCTTAGTAACACGCTAACTGTGCTGCAGTCTCCAGCCTGAAGTGCATGCCAGACAGCTAAATGCAATGGTGTCATGCCGTTCTGCACCACCGTGGATTGAACATATCAAATTTTGTGTGTGCAAATGTGCATTAAGATAATCTCAAAGAAAATGAAAAGAAACAGGTAGATCATACATTGGCTTTGGCTTCTATGTGTGCACCATGTTCAAGGAGTAGATTTGTTGATCCGCAAGAACTGTTCTTCACTGCCATATGCAGAGGAGTCTCTCCATACTGTCAAAAAAAAATGAGATAATTGGTTTATGTATTAAGCTCGATGCATGAAAGAAGTGTGGCAGAGTACCCTATCAGATGCAAAAGAAATGTGGCGACATAAGTACCATGTTCTTTGCCTCCAGATCAACTGTTTCTGTACCTTGCTGGTTAAGCAAGAACTTGACTATTTCTGTATTATTGTAGCCAGCAGCAACATGAAGTGGTGTTTGACACATCTGCAGATTATTAGATTTTCAGAAGAGAGGCCATATTGCACAATGTTCCATGTAGTACTTATTAAATCTACCGCCTGTAAATGACTTAGTTGGCGCTGCGTCCGGAAGGCAATTAAACCCACAAATAAAGTCAGATTAGTGCATTACGGCAGCATAGGATAATCAGGTTACAAAATAGAAACGTCTAAAGTCTAGATCAGCAAATACAAGGCGATAAGGGGACACGAAAGCGAGCCCGCCTAATGGAAATGGCCGCAGAAATTTTTTGGAAAGGAGAATAAAAGCAAATCGTAATTACATCAGACCTGATAAATTAATCTTGCCTGCAAAGAACCAAAGAAAGCAAGATAAAACAAATGTCGATAGTAAATCCGGGATTTTTTTTTTTTTTTTTAATCGGAAGACAAGAGAAATGAAAATTACAATAGAACTATCAATCATTAGTTCATCTTGTTGGCCCAGAAAGCATCGAAACGGCAGAGACAGAAGGAACGAGACTAGAAACGCATAATGGAGCAAATGAGCACTTAAAGTCGCAATCAGGAGGAACGCAAGCTAAACGCGCACTAAAGAAGCACCAGAACGAGGAGCAAGAGGAGCAAACACCGTCCCGCCGCCCAAGAAATCTGTTCTAAGAAAAGGAAGTGTAGAAAGCACAATTTGACAATACCAAAGGGCGAATTAGCCAACGCCGCCTCACCGCCCGGTGACAAAATTCAAGAATCGGCTCAAGAAAATCAAGCTACGTTTACACGACTCCGAGCAAACTCGCATTTCTACAAATTAATAAAGACCAAATGAATCTAATACGCTCACCCCTCACAGCAAAGCATCAAGAACCGTGAAACCGACCAAAGATCGAATTTCTTTAAGCGAGAAAAAGAAGCATGGATGCCGCACGCACCACGGGATTCTTGTCGTTGAGGAGGGCGGGGTTCTCCCGCAGCTTCCTCTGGACGCCGGCGAGGTCGCCGGCGCGCGCAAGACCGTGGATGGTCTCGGCTTTGACGGGCCGAGGCCTCGGCGCCCCGTTCTGGCTCCCCGGCATCTCCTCCCTCCCCTCTTGTGAACCTCCACCTCCGTTTGTGCGCCCGCGCGAGCGCTCTCCGTGTGAGTGAGAGTGTGAGGAGGAGGAGGAGCCGTCGAGGAGGACCGAGGAAGAAAGGGAGGCGACGGCGAGGCCGTCAAGAGGACCACGGGCGACGGGACCAGTGCTTTCGCTGTAATTGGCCTTTAAAAATAGTCGGTTTTTTTTTTTTCGCATTGATTTTTGTTTTATTTATTATTATTTGTTTTTTTTGCTTTTTTTGGCATGTATCCCGGATTGTCTTGTGTCATTTGGTACGCGAGAAAACTGTTTCCTTTTTTTTTTCACTCCGTCCCTAGATATCTATCGCGCTTCTAAAAAATAACTTCAGTTAAATATATTGTTGTGTCAAAAAAAACTTCAGTTAAATATATATTAAAAACACAATATTTGCAATACATAGTTAGTATCATTGAAATATCTCTTTAAATCAAGTTTTTTTTATAATAAATTTATTTGAGGATACCAATGTTTTTAATATTTTTTGAGGAATATCGAAATACTCTTTTGCAACCCTAACGTTGACATAAAACAAGAATGTATTTTAGTTGTTCTCTATTTTACTTAAAAAATTCAAGAACGCAAAACTAATGAATAATGCAATTGTCCTTTGGGGAATAAAAAAAAAGAAGAGGAGAAAACCATGAGTTTTTACTAGGATGGCTTTTGAGAAATCTAGAGCTTACATAATTATATGTTGATTCACTCAACTAACTATTAGTTATGTTTTTTTGAGCAAACTATTAGTTGTGTTAACCAAAAAAAATCAACTATAACTAATTGCAAGCTTAATAGTAGGTAAGACATTAGCGAAACTTATTAGCCGAGGGCTGTAGCTAGCCATAAGCCGTAGAGATCCAAATAAAGCCTTAAACCATCCTAGGTACCCTTTGTGATTTACGTATGTTGCGATGACATTTATGAAACGACATGATTGTAGTGGGGAAAAGAGGTAATCATCGAAGGGATTGCAAGAAAATGTGATCCATCAACTGAGTCGGAATTCTCGACACTATATGAAGTCTACATTGTATTTGAGCTCGTCTAGTTTACTCCAATACGCAACTACATATATAAACCCCACGATTATTCGGAGAGCACAACATTTGTTTATGGCGCGCCACCAACCAAATTTGCTAAACCCCTGCTTGGCTTGGCTGGCTGCTGTTGCTATTTCGGTCAAGGAAGCCAAAAATAGGCTGCTGCCTGCCAAGGAAGGAAGTTTGACTCACGCGCGAGAGGACCATGAATTGCTGTCGGTGGGCGGGCGTGGGTCTGCACGTGAGTAGCCGCGTCGCACAGCTGTCTCTGCATGCGCCACTGGGTCTGGGTGGACGGACGCGGCTGCTCCATCGCTGCCAGCTTTTGGCCGCGCCGGTGCCGCGGCCCCCACCCCCACACTGGAATCCAGTGCACAAGCCAGCGGACGGACCCCATCGTGCTCTCGCTGAACGAGTTCAAATGGGTTTCTACGGACTCTACCGTCGTGGTTCCGAGAAGTCAAATATAATTAACTTTGATTAATTAAATAACTAATTCTTATAATATGTACTATTCGTATCTAGATCATTGAAGCTGCTTGATTAGTAAACTTATTTATAGATATAAATATTACTAATTAGATATTTTTAGGACCCTTTTGGAATATTATGAGCCCTCCATTTTCTTTTGATTTGACGGTTTAGAAATAGCAGGAATTAGATGGGAGAAACTTAAGCGGTGGACCGGAACAATAAAAAACATGTGGAAAGCGAGGCTCCTTTTAAAGGGTATATCATATCAAAAGCGGCTTCCTCCTCCGCGGCGTGTCGCGCCGAGCTCTCGCTTGTGGCGCTCGTCACGTTCCTCACCTACTACTGTCACGCCCTCCCCGGTTGGGAGGCGCTCGAGTACCTCCGCCTCGCTAAAGCTGACCTTCTTTGCGCTGTGTGGCGTGTGGAGGCCTCAACTCAACAGGGGGGGTTCAGCTTCGGCTCCCGGACCACCAAGACACCCCAAGCCAAGAGCCCTGCCACAACAAGTCCTACTCCTACTCGCTCGCCTCTTGCATGGACCAATTGCGCCAGCTCTCTTGACAACCCAAGGCGGTTGCCTGTCTTGCACAACCATCGAGAGTATCGATGGATTGTTGATCAAGCCTCATAGGAGGCTTGGAAGCCTTGTCACTACTCCATGGCAGTTCCTTCTAGGGAAGAACAAGCAGCAGCCACCGTTTGTGCTCACAAAATATATGTTGAACTCTCTTCTTCACAAGATCTATGGATTCTACCTCAAGGCGCTTGCTGTTCCACCATCGGATTGGCTTGCACATGTTCTACCATTGAGGTCTCCTTAAGGCTGGGCCATTGACGGGTCCTATCTCCGACAGCGCCGGTGAGACGGAGGCCGCGCTCGCCACGGCCACCATGGTGTTCAGGGCCGCGGACCAGGCCTACTCCAGGAGGCTGCCCACAGCGGCGCGGGACGTGATGGAGCTCGTCGTGAAGCACTAGGGAAAGTACAACGACTAACATCGGCGCCTACTACCGGTCGTACTCCGGCTACCAGGTCCCAACCCCAACTCAACTGAACCACGGAATCTGATGGAGCTGTTACCAATCCTTAATCATAATTAGATGGAGGAACTAGCTAAAAATAGATTAACGGGCCTAAAAATTCTCTACTACTAATTAATACCAAATTAGAGTTAAGAAAGTTTGAAACAAGATAATGGGGCAGAGGGAGTGCTCCATTTATTCCAAAATAAACTTTCATTTTTCAAGTGTAACTTTCATTGAGACTAAGCTAAAACTGCCACTAACATTAGCCTCAATGCAAAACGACTTTTTTCTCTTTTGCAGTTGAGGTGAAAGAGGAAGCGGACATTTCGACAACATCGAAGATATCTATATACACAGGAATGCTTATTCCGGACTACGTTCCGGAAAAAGTAGCCTACTTGACAGAAAGGGCGGGCACTCTCGGCTCGGGGGTAGGCACTCTTGTCTTTCAACCCCACCGTCACTTTTAATTTAGTGGAGTTTACTTACAGCCTCTACGAGTTGCAAGTGAATGGGGCCGATGCGTGTGAACGGAAGGGTTCATCAAGCCATTTTAACCCCTAAACAAAATAGGAAGAGGGGTACTTGACTAATAGGGGGCAATTGCATCGCACCTGACTGTGAGGGACCTCTTGATACCTTATGTTCACTTCGTAACTTGGCTAATCATCCGAAAAGACCAGCTAAGCATCATTGGCTTGGTCAGCCTTTACCTGACCAACTAATTAATACTACGCAGGCTCATCAAACATCGCTTTTGAGCTTTCTTCAGGATTTGGCCTGAACTGTTCGGCAGATTCCCACGCGTTACGCACCCGTTCGCCACTTTGAAGCTATTTTCTGTTAAAAAACTACCTCTGAAGGTCAAAACCTATCTTCGGATCCTTTTTTCGATGTTGTGATGGCCAAACTAGCACAACTCGGGTTGGCCATTAGTCCGCTTAATGGGGTTTTAATGAGGTGTTTAAATAAATGCGCATTAAATCTGTGTCGTCGCTCGCTTTCACTTTTTTGCATGAAACGCCCGCAGGAGAGAGAAGAAAAGTTTCACAACCCCCCATTGAGATCCAAATAGCACCACCATGGGCATCGGTTAAACGGTTCGAGAGAGAGGCTCCGACCCTCTGTTTGAGCGGGTTTGAGGGGGGCGGCTATTTCAAATCAAAGTTTCACATCTTGAAAACCGGAAGTGGTCGGTTCGGTTGCAGCGGTCTCAATGGGTTCTCCGGCGTTTACTTGGATTAAATGGCGCTGTGCGTGCTTCACCACGGCCTGAAACTCCTAGGAGAGAGAAGGAAGCGGCACCATGGCGAAACCTTTGGCAGGTTTCACATGATGGAAACGGGAAATCCCCTTGAGACCAAAATATAGTGTTTCACGGGCTATATAATAAACGGAGTTGTCGTTGTGGGACTCATGAGCTTATGAAATTGTGAATGAAACTATGATTGAGGGAGATGGCTCGTGCGTGACCGCGTCTTGGAAACCAGGGGTGAATCTCATCTCATTTCCTTAAAATAAGGCGTAAGTTAAATATTTTTTTTTTTATACCTTGCCGGGAGCATTAAACCCTGCAGCCGTTGATCCTCTCAGCTCTGGCCATGCCGCCTCTTCTCTTCTCCCTCCGGCCCTCGCCCTCTTCAGGCTTCCCGCTCCGCCGCCTCCTTGTATTCCGCTGTTCCGCCTCCTCCGCTGCCCGCTCCTCGTCGCTCGCTCCTTACCATGCCTCCTTCGCTCGCCGGATGGCCCTCGCTGGCATCCACCCGCACCACCGCATCGGTCGGTTCGCCCCTCCTCCGGCTCCTCTGTTTTAGTGGGTTTGCACTTGCTGATTCCGGTTACTTTTGTTGGTCGGTTCGGTTGCAGCGGTCGGGGTCTCCGGCGGACCGGACTCGATGGCGCTGTGCGTGCTCGCCACGGCCTGGAAGAAGAAGGCGGCGGCAGCGCCGCGGAAGGTCGGTGATGAGGAGGGACCCGTCGCCTCACCATTCGTGGACGGGCTCCTCGGGTTGTCATTGACCATGGGCTGCGCCCCGAGAGCGCCGACGAGGCGCGGCTCGTGCGTGACCGCGTCCGGGCCATGGGTAATCTCATCTCATTTCCTTAACATCGTACAATTTTACTGTTTCATCTTCAGTGCGAACTTCTATAGATGTATGTAGTTGAGCGCCTGGACACACTTATACAGTTTATTGGATTTCCAGCACTTTCTATTTCATTAAGAAATGACCAAATTGGTGCTTCATCTGGGCTTGTGATCCTCAGGTCTTGTTTGTTTTGGAAGATTAGGGCGTTGTGGTCATAACTGAGGTCATACCTCTGCTATTTGGCCGTTTTTTGAGGTTCTATGATTCTGTTGCAGGTGTTGAGTGTGACCTTGCTAAGTGTGAGTGGCCAGATGGTCGTCCAAAGCAAGGGCAGATGCAAGAGGCCGCCCGCGAAGTGAGGTATTTGCCTTCCATTTTACTTTACTCCTTGTTTAACCTGATGCTTCTGGGTTAATTTGACCTCCTGTAAACTTGGCATTTAGTGGCTCAATGTTGGAAACCTTCTTATGAGTTTTTTCTTGTATTTATTTGAAAGGCATAACGAACTTGTATTTTCTGGACATTCTTAAAAACATATGAGGTTTCTAGAGTATGTCTCCATCCCAGGTAACCCTTTTTGTGAAGCAAGGACGAAAGAATAAGCAGGTTGGTGGGAGTGTGTGCTTCAGTGAGCATGCAGAGCTGAGCTGTTTGAATTCAGGCATTGTAGTCGTGCTATACATCTTCTGTGGGCAAATTGTTTGTAACACTATGTCAAGAAATGCTTGTAGTAAACAATGTTATAAACTTAGAATTTGAGAAAAAAAATGATATTCGAACAAAATTATCATGAGAGTAGGCACACAAGTGCTCTCCCAACATAATAATATTGGCATTGAACAAGAGTGTATCATGTAGAATTGATATATACAGGTGTATAACCAAATCTGGACATGAGTTTATTTTAATCTGGCTCTCGGTTTTGATTGAGATATTAGGGCCCATGACTAAAGACTCCTCCCTCGAACGAACACAGGACCTCACTAACTGGACAAAACAACTAGTCAAGGAACTTGAAGACACTGTAAAATTACATAGACGGCTGCTAACTTTCAGAACAAGGCCACAGAAAGATGTTAGTCAACAGCAATAAAATGCTTTCTGAAGAATTAGAGTCTTTGGTCATAACAAAAATCACAAAAGTATATATGTCATTAATCCACAAGACTTAAGCCACTGCACATGGTTAATCTTCCAGTGTCAGTGACAACCTAGTAACCTTGAGCATATATCAGAAATATCACAAACAAGCTATCCAGATCAATAGAAGGAAAGACCAATGCTCACAGCGCGATGTGCCAAAATAAAATCGGTGATCGAGGCAAGGCACGGCTCACCTGCTACTGTCCCAGAAGTTTTTTGTTGAGGGATTTCCATGGGTCAGCCGAAAGTCAGTGATTCTCACTGTGGTGGATCGGTTTTCCAAGATGATTCATTTCATTGCCTTGAGTCATCCATATTCAGCAAGTTCGGTGGCCAGTGCCTTCTTCGACAATATTGTGCACCTCCATGGATTTCCCTGTTCTATTGTTAGTGACTGCGACACAGTATTCAGTTTTTGGGAAGAACTGTTTAAATTAGCCAAGTTCAGTTACTGTGCAACTCAGCATTTCATCCCCAAACTGATGGGCAGCCAGATTGTGGGGATGCTCTCGGTGATTCATTGATTATTGAGTGAGAGGACGTGTTACATATACAGGTGAGGAGATCATGAGGCTTATGGAAGCAGTGCCCATCGAGATCTCCTCTAAACACTCTCAGCCAACCACAACTGGTTAAGCACTCCAATAGTTTCTGTAGGCACATCATAACCAGTCAAGGAGTTCCTCTAAACACTCTAAACCAAGAGAGGGACACGCCTAATCTAACACGCATCATTGTGATGTATTTGAGATGTTTAGCTGGGGATCGGCCGCGTTCTTGGCTTCAGTGGTTACCATGGGCACCATGGGCAGAATTCTGTTACAATACTTCCTTTCAGTCTACTCTCCGTGCCACTCCCTTTAGATACATAGTATAAGTAACGTATCTAAGAAAAAACAAAACGTCTTATAATTTAGAATGGAGTAATAGATATTAATATGTTTTTTCTAAGAACTTGTTCAAAGTTAGAGAAAGATTGATTTAGGACAAAACTAAAGTGAACTATGATTTGGAGCACAGGGAGTAGAACATTTCCTATAGCCTTGCGCTCAATAAATGCACAGATGATTTGAACCATTGCAAAGGACTGTTGGACAAAAACGGTAGGTATTCTAAAAAGACCACAATGTTCAACTTTGCATAATATGATAAAATTTAAATTTAAATGAATGTTCAGGCCTTTGTGGTATATTTGTGTATAGGTACCCAACCCATGCACTGGAAATTTATTGTGTCAATTTATTCGCCTTGATAAAGCCTCATGTGTATAAATTCAGGTACCAAAAACTGTTGGACATTTGTATAAAGCAACAGATAGGAATCTTGCTTGTTGCACATCACTCTGATGACCAGGTCTGTTAAAGCTGGTTTAATTATTCTTGCTCTTTTTTGATGTTGATGGAGAAGTTATCCCAATTTCATAATTGTAGCTTAACAAATAAAACTTACTTCTCAGTACTAATGAACTTGGTATTAAATGATAATACTCCAGATAATTTACAAAATCTGGAATTTCTTCTTGTATAGTTATAAGCAACGTCTAGGAAAATAGGGCTAGTTGATGAGAGTTTCCTTTGGTTGGTCAGTTGATGAATTCTTACTTGGTGGCACATGCTCTGTTGCGTATTACTTTTTGAATCTTTTAGGTGAGGAACTGGAACTAGATAGGGTATTATTGTGTGGTTGTGTACTACCATGTCTTTTTGCCCATCTGTTTTCAGGCAAAACAAATGGATAGTTGATTGAGTGAACGAATGATATATATTTAAGATTGAATAGACTTTTCAATTTTATGTTGTAATTGTACACATTGAAGTATCAAATTGAGGTTTCCCATGGTATTTACGTCCAGTCATACTTGTGGTATTTGTATTTATCTGAATGAATCCAGTCATGTAAATGCAGGCAGAGCTCTTTGTTCTCAGACTATCTCGCCAAAGTGGGGTTTTAGGGCTTGCTGGTACAGCCTTTGTGTCTCAATTGTTTGCATCTAATGTAAAATATGATGGGGAGAACTTTCGACGGCATGGTATTCTTCTTGTGCGGCCTATGCTAGAGTTTTCAAAAGATGACATGTATAAGGTGAGTTAAATCTCACTATTTATATGGACTTATATGTGTTAACACTTACCAGTGGGTGCCTAGTTAAAAAAATACTACGTGTAAGCAATTTTCTTTTTGGCAGACATTTTCTCAGACCTTTCTGATTATTGAGATCGGCTAGACAGCTTATCTTTATAGGTGTGTTCTTACAACTTCAACAATTTCTCAATCGGAACAAAAAGGATCTATGTTGATTTAATCCTTTTTTAATAAGAAACTTCTTGTGGACAGCTTGAAGTGTATTGCCAATGTTTCTTGCTGTCATTCAGTTTAAGAATCATCTTTTCATATTGCTGTACCTAATTTGCCAATCTTTTCTCACAGATATGTCAAGGTAGTAACCAATCCTGGGTGGAAGATCCAACAAATACTAGTATGAAGTATACTAGAAACCGAATTCGGGCGTCTTTAAGAAAATTATCCACTGAAGGTCAAGCTGTACTTAAGCTGTCATGTTTGATTCACTTTTGTAGCCCTTTTATATTGTTTTCACAATTAATTTGTTATGTATTCAATTTTAAAATCATATATCTTGCAGGATTGATGTGTATCAAAGCTATGCATGCTTTTTAGTTAATCAAATAATCAACTGTACACAAATTTGAAAACTTGAAAAGCATGACCCGTAGAAATTCACCAAAATTACTGAGCTTTTGGTTGAGCATGGCTGACAATGCCTTGATAGTGTTGTGGTACATCCCCTAGTTGTGGGTCTGCCAACCAAAAAGGGACCATTTTCAGCATGTTCCTAGGTGGATCTGGCCTTCATTTGATCTCTTTTCTCAACCCTTAAGAAAATTCCTTGCTGGGCTATCATTCCCCGTAGGTTGGGGGTGTTTAAATCTATTTTCGTTTTGTTTCGATTGAACATGGCTACATTTTGCACAAACGAAAGTCTGCCTTCTGTTTGAGCCTGGTGTCCCTCCTGTTTTCTGTGGTTAGGTGTCATGCTAGTTATCATAAAAAACTCTGTGATTCATTTACCTGAATAATCACTGGTTACCAGGTGGAGTTACCTCTTGTACTTGAAAACTGTGCAACCTTTCAGGTTTCTTGTCCAAGTTAGACTCTTCTGGGAGGGCTGCATTTGGCTGCAGTAGAAGTATGTCATTGATGCACACAAATCACATCACGGATATCCGTCTTGTAGGTGTCTCAATGTCTGCACATTTCTTGAGGGGCTAAAACATGATTTTTTGTGCTGCCAGATTGAATAACTAAAGTTGTGTCTGTGTTAAGTACACCGTCTGGTCACAGAAATAAGTATCTCCTTTTTTACAACAGTATGGCCTGGGAAACAACTTTGACCATTAGTTTATTAGTTTCAATTATATATTTATTTATGAAGTGCAAGAAATTTGAAAGTAGTTTCCAGGATAATTTTTTTTATACATTGTCACATCATTGTTTTTCTATCGAAGTATTACAAAGTTGTTGATATTCAGATGATTTTTTTGTAAAAAAAGATCCAATGCAACATCCCAAACTAGACATCTTCTGTTTCTGGAGGGAGTATGTGTGCAGTTAGCCTGGACTGCGTGAACACACATTATTCTGATAAACTCTTGTTTACATCAGGTACCTTTCTCTCAGGAGTTCATAAACTGATAAGCGCATGCCGGTTGACACGGGCATTTGTTGATTGTGCTTGCAGTATGATTGCAAAGCAGTCTGTGTCAATATCAGAGGTCCATCCTTGCTCTCTATTGGATATGAAGTTTCCTAGTCTTGGATCATTCTTGTGTTTCTAGGCTGGCTTCTTCTCTTCAATATGTTTTCTGTCTTGCAGCATGGATATGCTATTATTGACCTAAAAAACCTTGATCCGTTAAATGTTGACGACCTTAGTCTTTCACAATATTTAGCATATATCTTGCAGGTATGTATTAAATTGGATACTTTATTTGTTGGTAGTAGCAGATTTAATTCTTCATTTATTTCTGTGGCAGTTTGTTTCACAAAGGCACAGGCCACTTCGTGGTAGATCTGCTCGATTGCTACTCGATTACATCCGTGGCAGTCCCTGCAAGGTTTGTTCTACTTGACGATTTAGTGTTGTCTTGGAAACTTCTGAAATGATCAAATTAGTAGGACAGACATTTGTGGCTGCTTATGCTGGTCCATGATAGATGAAATATAAAACATATATGCTTACATGAATACATGATTAGCCATTATGCAGTTGCTTAGTAATTCATTCAGCAGTGTTTGATTCTCATGCAGGCTGCCCTTACTGTAGCTGGTTGTTACCTTTGTGCTGTACCAAGGTCTAAAGGTACAAAATTACTTGTTTGTTGTTCTGTTGACTGGATGGAGTCATCTTCCGCTGAGACTTCCTACAAGTGTTCCTATGAAGAGCAGGCACCTCCAGTACCTGATATTGATCACATAGTCCATGAAGGACATCTTCAAGCTAATCAATCTTTACAGAACCACTCAAACATACATTTTCTGTATTCCAAATCTTCCATAGATGTTCTGAACAAAGCAAAGGATCTCAACATAATAGATGATTTTACATTAGAAAAGCTCCAGAACTTACAAACAGATGAGAATGATAAATTTGTTGTGAAACAACACAAACACGAAGAACAGGACGTGGAGGAAACAAAATTTCCTGACTGTAATGTTTTAAGCCTTTGTCCTGGTGAAACATGTCACTTTATGAGCAAATTCTTGATTACATGGAAAGCTCCAGAAGATGTCAATGAAATATGTTTGCTTGAAAATAAGGAATCTATCTCCAAGTTTTGTACTGTGAATTTGGGTGGAAGACTTAAAGTCCGGCACATGTTTGATACTGACTGGTTGTTCCTTGCTGAAGTTTGTAACACCCCTTCAGTGGAAGAGAACCTTAGTGATCCAAGATCATCCTTTACCAAGAAGAAAATGGATCCTGCAGCACACAGATTCTTGCAACAATCAGCACTGAAAGCTCTTCAGATCCTTAGATCTATTCCAGCTGCTGCAAGACGAACACTTCCAGTACTAACCAATGCACAAGGTGACGTAGTGTGTATACCGGTAAGTATAGCCATCAGCATTGCCTGATTTTCCTTGGAGTTGATGCTTTCAGTAAATTCAATGTCTTTTGCTTCAAGAGATGTCTTCTCCAATATCCTATCCGCTAACTCGATTGTAGTAATTATATTTAACTACTGCATGCCAAGTTTGACAACCTATCAACAGTACCTGAAGAATAAGTTAGTTTGGGCAGTTACTGTATCACAATGTCCATTAAAAATTAGTGGCATCCTGAATTTAAAGGTTCTGGAGGCTTGGTGATAATTGCATGCAATACTTTGGGTGATATTATATATAGCCTTTTCTGAGAACTGGCTGGTGTTCTTGTACAATATAATTATGCTGTGTTTGCTACTTGCTGTAAATGAAAGTTTGTATTTTTTCCTCCGGATAAATTCGTCACCGTGCTCAAGCTAATATTATTTCTCATTATCAGAGTGTTGGCTTCAGATGTTGCCCTAGTCTATTGATAGAAGCAGTATTTTGTCCAAGAGTACCTCTCGGTGGAGGATACAGTTCATATTTATGATTGATTGAGCTTTGCTTTGGACGAAATGAAACATTGGGTGGATATTCACTGCTGGGATAGTGGCTGCTGGTAAGTAACTACAAAGGATTGAGTCAGTTAGTTTATCATAGTCTCTGTGCTTCTTATAACCTTATCTTAATGTTTTGTTCTTGTTAACCTCCTACAGTCGCTGAATGATGCAATCTGTTGGGGCATCTTTGACTCAACCGTCAACTTCTGCGACCAGTCCCAGTGGATCTTGAGTAGAAACATTTACTTTCGCTTTCCCGTGACAGACAAGGTTGGTTATAACTGACAGGAGAACATATACAACAGCCAGCACACTGAAGATACAAATAATGTAAGCATACAGGTTCTTACAGGCGGGCCCAAGGGTTATTAGTATTTTGCCTATTTGCCTATGTGTCTCAAGTTTCTAAATTTGCTCTTCCTCACTGATTTAACGAAATACACAGAGCGTGGACGTCCGGTGCAGGTAGCACGTAGTACCTGGAAATTATCCGAATTTCCGAAAGACCCATCAGGAGCACTTCCAAGGCTTCATTTTCGTCCACTCATTCTTTAAAGGCTACTCCAAAAACTTCCAGAACACATGCATTTCTTTCCCTTCTGTTCCCCATCAACTGTTGTTTCTTCACGAAATATGTTTGGAACAAATAAAACATCTGCAAAATACGCTTGGAATGAATGGGTACTGTAACCTACGAAACATCTAGTCTAGATAAAACACTTGCAACTTATGTTTGAAACAGGTAAAACATATAGTATACGTGTATAGCTAATGCAACATAGTCAACATCAGATAAAAAACATTTGCAACATATGTTTAACAACAACTGAAACATTTAAAATATACACTTCATTTAAAATATACACTTGCAAAGTATATGCTTGGAATAAATAAAACATTTAAGGAAGAATTTTCCCAGGCTGAGATTCCCACATCCCCCCGCGTCGCTCCTCCTCCTAGGCTCGGGCGGGAGCCCAATCCTAGCGCCGCCACCCCAACATCTCTGTCCTCCCGGTCTCGTTGCCTCCTGAGCGGGGCGCCGGAAGCTTCGGCCGAAGGAAGGCGGCGGCGGGGCATTCTCCACCGGGCTCGTGTTGGGCGCGAGGAAGCGCTTGCTCACGTGCGGCGGGCGGCTCGTCCCGGTGGGCGGATCCACCTCCGCCGGGCCGTGGTGTCTTGGGTGCGGCGCGTCGGGGGCGTCCGCGGGCGTTGGCGGTGTGGTGGCGGCCGTCGCGGCAAGTCCCCCCTCCCCATATTGCTCTTGGCATGCCGATGGCCTCGGCCGGATCTAGGGTGGGGGGAGCGGTGGTAGTGGAGTTGGTGGCGGCGGTAGCGGTGGGCGGCGCCGTGTGGTGCATGTTCTGTTGCCTAGCTCTTCGCGGCCGGCTTGGCGGGTGGCGGGTCAACGGCGGCGGAGGCGGATTCCGGCCGCCGGGGGGCTCGATCCGCGCGGATCCGACATGGTTGTGGCGGGACCCGGCGTAGGCGGATCTAGTGGTGGAGGTGGAGCGGCTCTTTGGCGACATCGTGGTGGCGTGGGCGGCCGTGGTTTTTAGTCGTCGGTTCATGGTGGTCTTCTTGGCCCATCTTTGGGCACGGTGGTGGCTACTCCTCTTTTCGCGGGGGCTGCTGCCCTTTTGGGTGTAGGGGCAGCGAGAGGGGTTCCCTCCCTCCTATTCGTCCCCTCCTTCCTCTTCATGGTGGCCTTCTTGTGGTGGTGGCTGGAGTTGTCTTTGGCGTTTGGTGGTCTTCGTCTATGCCATCCCTCCCCATGCCTTGGACTACCGTCGTGGGGCGGTCGTTTTGAAGACGGAGGCCTTGGCATCCTCGGGGGTGCTAGTCCGAGGCTCTGCTCTAGATCTGGTACCTTTAGGGGGTGGCGGTGCCTGCGGCGGGAGCTCGGTCGACAGCGGTGGCCGGCGACGGCTACGGCTACATCGGGTGGATGGTGGACGTACAGGGTGGCGGGAGGCTGGTGTTTGGTAGGTGGTCTGGCAGGGTGTTGGCGTAGCTTTGCGGCTGCTCGCGTGGCCGACGCGTCGACCCCGGTGGGGCTTCTTCGGGATGGCCGACAGCGATGTTCCGGTGGCTGGCGAAGACCCGACAACTTGACCGACGTGCGCGCTATGGGTTCCTTGGGCGAAAGCCTGGCGATGGCGACACCTATGGGTGTCGTTCCTGACCCCGAGGGCATCATGTCCCCAGTACACTCAGCGGGTGAAAACCTAGTCCTGCTTGGGCCGGCGGCGGCGGCGCTTGAGCGTCGTAACCTTCCTGAAGGCGTCGTTGTGGAATTCGACTCGGTCGGGATGTCTCGGGCAGTTCTTGGTTTGTCGTTTCCGCCATTGTGTTTGTGGTTGGTGCTAGGGGTGGAGTAGGGGGTTTTGTTTTTCTTTGCTTAGTTTTAGGTTTCTTTGCTAGCTTTTAGTTCTTGTTGCCTCGGTGATGGAGCTCCTTGTGGTGTCAACTGGAGGCTCGTGTTGAAAAGACCCAATCCGACCGAGTTATAAGTGGTTAGAGGTTTGTGTCGATATCCCGGTCCGACCAAGCGTTGAGTTGAGTTGGCGCTTTTGTGGCGCGAGTTGAGTTGAGTTGTTTTTGGTACCTAGGTGTGTGCCGGCGGAGGAGGGTATCCTCCACATTTGTATGGTTTTTCCGCCCGGTTTCTAGTTAAAAACTGGGGTGACACTTGCCTTTTCCTTTATTAGTCTAATAGAAATCGCGCCAAAACTTTTGTCGTCCTTTCTAAAAAATAAATAAAACATTTACAGAATACGATTTGAATGAATGGGTAGTGTAAGATACAAAACATCTTTAATGAATGGGCCTAGGGCGACGTGCGCGGCCCCACGGACGTAGTATCTGTTGTGTAACCGTGTGTTTGGATGGAGAAACGGAACCAACCCAGCTGGGTTCAACCCGTTTTTCGGTTGTTTGGTTGGGGGTTGGAGGGGATGGAACCAACCCCAAGAGAATATGCTTCAAAGATGTAGGTTGGAGGGGTCCGTCCAAATCGGGCGGACGAAGCCGCTCCGGCCGGGTTGGCCAAATCACGCGGAGTAAAGTCACCCACCAGCGACTATCACCTGTCTCTCGATCGCATCTCGCTCTCACCCGCTCGTCTCTCGCCGTCACCCGCGCCGCCCGGGGCTTCCGACCACGCGTTCCCCACGGAGTCTGCTGCCAACTACCGCGAGGAGGCCACGCCCCAACGCCGCTTGCCCGACAAAGCCGCCCGCGAACCTCTGCCCCAACCGCCCGGACCGCTGGTGTGCCACCCAGCGCCCAGCTCCCTCCCCTGCCCTGACCTCCGTAGTGGTGACCAGGTTAAAGAATCATCTTAAGACATGGCAGAAAAGGTTTTGTTGTATTTGTGACCTTCGAGCGTTGAGTGCTGCCGGTTGGGATGAAGATACTTACACTATTACTCTTGATGTTAAGCGCTACAACAACCATATTAAGGTATGAATTTGATGACATAATGGTTGCTGATTTGTACTCATTGAAACCTAGGACTAGATGACATAATGGTTGCTGATTTGTACTCATTGAAACCTAGAATTAGATGACATAATGCTTGCTGATTTGTACTCATGAAATCTATGATTAGAGGACATAATGCTTGCTGATTTGTACCTATGAAATCTAGGATTAGAGGACATAATGCTTGATGATTTGTAGGATCACAAGGCTGATGCTGATCTTTTAAACTAGCCTCTTGAGCACTTCTCGGAGCTGCACATAATCTTTGGAAGTATCATGGCTACAGGCTTGTTTGCAAAGGACTCAAGTGCACCTCTAGGTACAGAAGATGGAGGTGAAGAGGATGGAGAGACTAAGAAAACTGGAAATGATGGGGCTGACATTGAAAGTACCATGGGTATTGACAACAATGGGGCAACATCATCTGCAAGCAGGCCCAACAAGACTAGCAAGACCATAAATAGCAAGAAGACCAACAAGAGGCCCAGGGCTGATTTTGATCCATTGGTTGTTGCAATTAATAGAGGAAGTAACAAGATAGTGAAGGCGATAAAGGAAGTGGCCAAATCTGACAATGATGTGCCGGCTGATTTATATGATAACTTGATGGCTCTGAGTGGTAGTTTCAATGCGACTCACCTATCCTTCTACCATGCCTACTTGGTGGAAAATCCTTCTGTAGCTAGAGCTTTCAACTCCTTGTCTTTTGAGCATAAATTCAATAGGGTTGCAAGGCACATTGCTAACAACTACTCTGGACAGTAAGGGTAAGTTGTAGTGCTAGAATTAATCTTTTGTTAGTAAGTAAGCTGCTTGTATCTTGCTAGCCTTGGAACTTGCTATATGTTATGTAAGGCTTGAACTTAAAGCATCGTGCAAGCATGTAACTTGGTCCGGTGGGCTGATGTGGCCTAAGATTTTTATGTGTATAAGGCTTGAACTTGATGTAATGTGTGTAAGACTTGACCTTGGTATTATGTCTAATGTGGCCTAATACTTTTATTTGGCTGTTATTGTGGTGCCTACGTATATGTTGTTATATTCATGTGTTAAAATATTGTTGAAATGCCATTTAAAATGCGCTAAAATGCTGCTGAAATTTCATTAAAAATGTTGTTTTGAAATGTGCACGGGTGGTGGTAAGATCACCATTTGAGGGGAGGGTGATCAGATTCATAATTCATCCATCTAAACCGGTGGTGGGTTGGCTCCAACCCTCTGTAATCCCGCAACCTAATAAGAAACTGGGAGGGCTCTATTCTCACAGCCAAACAAAAAGCGGGTCGGAGCCAAACAAGGGTCCGAGCCATCCCAAGATCCCATATCCAAACACATGCTTAGCTATCAGGGCATGGGCCTCCACAATAGCGCCGGCGCCCTAATGCTCTCGCCTTCATCCTCCCGCTAGTCCGCACCGCCGGACGAGCCTGCCCTCCACCTGCTCGCTCTCCCGCCCGCTCCTGCGCCGCGAGACGACGGCGCCCCGCTGCGGCCTTGCGGGGAGGAGCGGAGCCGGGTCCATCATGTCGCGGTCCGTGGCTCGGCGGCGCCCCCCATGGCTGTCGTCGCGGTCGCCCTTCTTCCTGCACCGCCGCGCCTCGCCGCCGCCAGCGAGTTCCGGATGCAGGAGGCATGAGCAGGAGGACTATTCTCATTGCTCTGATGTGGCAGTTCGAGGAAGCAGTGGTTACGAGCTTTTTCCCTATCCCAAATTAAACGTGAGGAATGTTGCACAAGAATGGGTTCAAGAGACCCAGAAGCTGTTCTATCTCAAAACTGTCAACAATGTCACGAATACCATCTATAAGGGAAGCACTCTATTGGCTGGAACTGTACAAGATGATCTCTCTGAAGATCGCAGGGGTTTGAACTGCTACCCGTACTTGCAGAACCTGAGAGAACATGTATCATCCAAATCAATTGTGAATAGACATGGTGATGATCAACAACTGGTCGGGCATAGGATGGTAAATCAGCTTGTGCAATCAGTGCCAGCTCCAGTAAGTGTTGTTAATGATAGTCCCAAGTGTTTGAGCATGCCGAGAGCCTCTAAGGTTGGAATTCCTTGGCGTGACTATGCACCAGCAGAGGATTCTTTGCTTGATAAATCTAATACAGAGGTAGAGCTTGATGACGAAGTCCGTGATGGTGATGACAAGGAGAAGAAACTTCATCGCAAAAAAAGAGAAAAAATAAGGAGAAGAAAATTGTGGCAAAAAAGGCGGTTTCACCTTTGCCAACTAAAGCAGCCTTCTCTGAGGAATCCTTGAAAGCACGGAAGGCGCTTGCTAGCATCCACGACAAAGTTTTGGTAGTTGACAATAGCGAGTCAGCTAGGAGCATTGTTAAACTGCTCACTACAAAGTACAAGAGCTTTATTCATGCATGTCGCACAGAGATAGCAGATATTGATGCCAAAGAAAAGACACCAGTTGGGCATGGAGAAGTAATATGCTTTAGCATCTATTCAGCAAATTCTGATGTACAGGCAGCTGATTTTGGAAATGGCAAAACTTGCATTTGGGTTGATGTTCTAGATGGTGGAAGGGGTGTCCTGATGGAGTTTGCTCCTTTCTTTGAAGATCCATCCATTAAGAAGGTTTGGCATAACTATAGTTCTCATAGCCATGTCATTGAGAATTATGGAATCAAAGTTGCTGGGTTTCATGCTGATACAATGCATCTTGCACGCCTCTGGGATTCATCAAATGATGGTGGATATTCACTTGAGGGACTTACAAATGACCGTAGAGTCATGGATACTGTTCCAGAGGATTTACCTAAACTTGGAAAGATGTCAATGGAAACCATCTTTGGCAGGAAAAAAGTTAGAAAAGATGGATCTGAAGGGGAAGTTGTATCTGTTAAGCCAGTCAAAGAGTCACAAAGGGAAGACAGAGAGTTATGGATTTGTTATTCTTCTCTAGATTCAATGAGCAGATTGAGACATTATGAGAGCTTAAAAAGCAAGCTTGAAACAAGGAGATGGGTCTTGGATGGTTATCCTAGGGGCACCATGTACGATTTCTATGAACAGTATTGCGACCCTTCGGTGCCCTACTCGTGAAGATGGAAACAGAGGGCATGCTTGTTGACCGTGATTATCTTTCAGAGATAGAAAAGACTGCTATTGCTGAACGGCAACTAACTGCAGATAAGTTTCGGAAATGGGCATCTAAATATTGTCCTGATGCCAAGTACATGAATGTGAATAGCAATATTCAAATTCGCCAACTTCTCTTTGGTGGCATCGAAAATAGTCGCAGACCTGGTGAAACTTGGCCACAGAGTAAAACTTTTAAAGTGCAAAATGAAGAAAATGTTGCTCCAGAGGGTAAGAAGACGTCAAGGGATCGTACTATTGAACTTTGCAGTATTGTTGAAGATCTGAAAACTGATAAGTTCACCCCGAAAGGCTGGCCACAAACCAGTGTGGCTGCATTGAGAAGTTTGGCTGGTGAAATACCTACAAAATATATTTACACAATGGATGATATCGAAGAGGACGATGAAGATACAAGTGGTTCAGAAAACCCAGATGGAGATTCCTCTTATGGAACAACATATGAAGCGTTCGGTGGAGGAAAGAATGGAAAAGAAGCATGCCATGCAATTGCAGCTTTATGTGAAACATGTTCTATTGGTTCATTGATATCCAATTTCATTCTTCCGTTGCAGGGAGATAATATATCATGTGCGGAGGGGCGCATTCACTGTTCATTAAATATCAATACTGAGACAGGGCGCTTGTCAGCGAGAACACCAAATCTACAGAACCAACCTGCCCTCGAGAAGGATAGGTATAAGATTTGCCAAGCTTTTGTTGCAGCTCCAGGGAATTCTCTTATTGTTGCAGATTATGGTCAGCTGGAGCTTAGGATCTTAGCCCACCTTACTAATTGTAAAAGCATGCTGGATGCTTTCAAGGCCGGTGGTGATTTCCGTTCTAGGACAGCCATGAATATGTACCAACATATCCGTGATGCTGTCCATGAGAAGAAAGTTCTTCTTGAGTGGCACCCTCAACCTGGTCAAGAGAAACCTCCAGTGCCGCTATTGAAGGATGCTTTGGGCGCAGAGAGGAGGAAAGCTAAAATGCTTAATTTTTCCATTGCTTATGGAAAGACAGCTAAAGGGCTATCCGAGGATTGGAAGGTTCCTGAGGAGGAGGCAGAGGATACATTGAAGCTCTGGTATAGAGATAGAAAAGAAGTGTTAGCTTGGCAAAAAATTCAGAAGAAGCTTGCATGCGAGAAATGCGAAGTCTACACTTTGCTTGGGCGGTCGCGCCATTTTCCTAACTTGACTCAGGTTGATCCTCGTCGGCGACCTCATATTAAGCGTGCTGCTATAAATGCACCAGTGCAGGGAAGCGCAGCAGATGTTGTTATGTGTGCCATGCTTGAGATCGAAAGGAATGCCCGCCTTAAGGAGCTTGGTTGGAGGCTCTTGTTGCAGGTGCATGATGAAGTGATGCTGGAAGGGCCTTCAGAATCTGCTGAGGTGGCCAAGGCTATAGTTGTGGAGTGCATGTCCAAACCTTTCTACGGAACCAACATTTTGAAAGTCGACCTTGCTGTTGATGCCAAGTGTTCAAAGAACTGGTATGCTGCCAAATAGTCTGAGCAGAAGCTGTCATCCGAGGAATATCTGTCTACTAGAAAGATTGGCGCAGCCTTGCTGCGCCCAACATTGTAGGCTGTAGGGCCTGCACAGTACACCAGTTGATGTTTATGAGTTCTCTATGGGTTGTCTGGCCCTTCACTATTGCTTTGGTGGGACTGGAACTGTTCTGTTGAAGGCTGGAGTGAATTGTTGATCAATGTAGTCATAAATAAATTTGAATAACCAACATGACTTTTGTATAAAAAAAAAAATTGCTGAATGGTGGGAGGAACATCATCAAGGTCAGCTTCTAGGCATACGCAGACCATGCTTCTGTGAAGGAGCCCTCAATATACCTCAACGCAAGAAATCTGATTGGATTTTGCCAGATGATTTGCCTACTTGCGCATTTGTTGTTGATTGAAATGTTCTTGCTTCAGCTTTAGGTAATGGATTAGGACATACGAATCGGAAGCTACAGCTTTGTGATGAGAAATACGCACCAAGAATCTTGTGTGAAATTGTTTGTTTCTGCTGATCACGCACTCTTCTCATTTCTTTATAAATTCACTAATGACTCTCATTTCACCAGCAATTCTGATGCTTGTTTTTGTATGCAGGAAACGATGCTTCTTTCTCCCTTCGCACCTTTGTGATGTGCTGAACACTAGTCAGGAGCTCTAGTAATCCTCTAACGGCCGAGTGTCCCTTGGCAACACTGAGAGGCCAGCGTCAAGGGAGATGGACTGGTCCAATAGCAAGCTCTCCGTAAGGAATATGTCAATCATGGATGTAAAGGGTTTTTTTTTTTTTTTTTTTTTGCGTCATTACATTGAGACAATCTTGAGTTGTTGGGTTTCAATCAATCTTTGCATTTTCTTTGTTTGCAGGAGCTACTCTCTCAAGATTCACCTTCCATGTCAATCCAGAGTAGCAATAGAATGGATAAGTGTTACATTTACTCCTTTTGTTTTTCGTGGAAGGGATCACAGGGTGGAAACCTCAGTTAAATGTTATTGTTTGCCGCCACTCGTGGATTCGGGGAGCATGGTCTCACCAAACATACTGTTTTCGGATGAAGCTCTTCTCACTATCAGCATGGTTTTTGCATATTTGGCCGGAGTTGTACCCTCTAGGCATACATCTCATCGTGTCAGAAATCAGAATGTTTTTCAACATATTCCAGAGCCAAGCTCCTCTCATTCTGGTAGGTAAGACTAGCTGCATAATTATTACTTCTAGATATCTAGATATCAGATTGGTAGCATAGAAGGAAAAATGGCTGCTAATGCGACTCCTTTTCACAAATTTAGGGATCTAAAGTTCTTGGCTGAAAGGAATGCTGCATTTGACCACAGCGATATGTGGAGTGAAGTGAGAGCTAAACTTTCCAGAGCCCTACAAGCACATGTTCAAGATGCCAGTTTGGATAGCAGAGAGGATGAACTCACGAGTGACAGGAAAAACTATCCTTTGAGTATGCTTGCTATTCATGCTGGTCCCAGGTTGTGGCTTCTTCTGATCACATTCCAGCTTCTGGAAATGGAGGCAAGAGGCACACCGTAACTCGTTTGGTTAGGATTGCCTGTGTATATTCACTTAGTTTATTACAAGTTAGTATCTGATATGTTTTCATCTAAAAGAGGGGTATTAGTACTCTCCCATTTCTGAATTTTATTGGCTCATGTCATACAATATTTTCTGTCTATTTGTCTGAGTTTATTAAGATTGTGCACTAGAATTCTATACTAAAGTGTAACCAGTATCAGATTTTTTTTCCATTGCAGTAACATTTGACACCATTGTTTTAGACTTTCTAACATGTTATAATTGAATATGTGGCTTTTTTAAGTTGATCTGATTCATGCAGGTAAGAAATATCTCTGGAAGTTCCAAACTTGTTGATGGAGTCAGGTGGTTGCAAATATCAACTACCTTGATAGATGGTTTGATTCAACCAGCATTTGTGAAATGGATTGAAGAAGAACAGGCCTTGGAAAATGGGCAAATCAACAAAGTATGTTACTAAATCTTTTGAACTGTTGTCCGTCCTCCCTTTTGGATATGTGGCCCAAATCACTGATATCCTTTTATGTTTCAGAAACCTATGAAGACGATAAGCAGCAAACTAAAGGAGGATAATAAGATCTTGAGGAAGTTTAACAGATTCGGGAAATCTGAACTCTATTTGGATATGCTCTTTTCCCCAATATTTGGTTCTGCAAGGTACTAAATGGCCTTCTTGATCCTTGTATCAAAAATTTTATTCAGTTTCTTTTCTTGTGATGTGAAAATTGCATCCTATTCAAGTGTACATATTTTGGTTGTTTATTGTGTAGATGATAGGAACACGGATCCTACCCCTAATGGATCTGAGGTTGTATGAGTGGGTGATCGGAGGTTGGGGCTTGAATCGAGAGGACCGGTGGTGGGGCGCCGGGGCTGTTCGCACGAGGAAGATGAGAGGCAGCGGCTAGGGTTGGGAGCGCTGGCTCCTTTGGGGAAGCCGGCAACAATTAGGTTGCAACTAGCTTAATTCTAATAACTCAATGTTTACAAGTGTTTATACTTCTCTCTCAAATTCTAATAAATTAATAAAAGATAATTTGGTCCTAGCCCATCTAACTTGGCTGGCTGGCTCTCCCCAGCGCCTCCACCAAGCCACTCTTGGGCTTGCGCCGATGGTAGGAGAGGCCGGTCATAACAGTAGACTTATTTAAAAATATTATACTCTTCTGTTTACTGATACTGACAATTGTCTAGACTGTTTTGGTTCTGTTTTTCTTCTTTTGCTGAACAATTGCCTTTGCTGAGGTACATAAAGACATCCTTATCCTGACCTGACACTTCCTGAATCCTGATGGCAGGTCTGACAGCTTTTTTTGATGTTAAGTTTCTTGCTGAACATGGAGAAAGAATTTTAGAGGACCTTGTTGTTTCCTTATCTGATGTGATTGCTAGTATTTATCTGGAGCTTATGTCAGTTGATGGTGATATGTCTACTGAAGTTGTTAGTTCCAGCTTAGTTCTATGTTCTCTGTGAACCAGAGAACTTCAAAAGCTCCGCAATGAGGTAACTATTTTATTTTTCCAGTTCTTCGGCATATTGTTTTTTTTCCTTATTTAAATGTGCCAGGGATCAAATCCCCTTGGATCAGTAAGAAAAATCTTCTAGGTTACTGGTATTTTTAAATTCTAATTGAAACCGAACCTCCTGGTCCAAAAATAGCAGATTCGGCTGTAGCATATGTTTTGATGAAACACTGAGTTATGAACTGTGGCGTGCTCCCATATATACTTTTACTTTGTTAGCTATAACCACCATGAAAATATATTTAAGTGGCATGAAAGGATATGGATAAGCATCGGCTGTTTGAATTCTCTATTTTGATGTGTCTAGGTACACAATGCATACACAGTATGGCCTTGTTTGGATGTTGTCGTATTCACCTCAATCCACATATGTTGGGGTGCATTGGGGTGGAATTTAGTTCAAGTTCCACTCCAATTCACACCAACACATGTGGATTGATGCGGATACGACTACATCCAACAAGACCTAAATTGGATTGCCTGAGAATATAGTGGCAACTAAATACGAGGGTTGCACTCATTGCGAGACATAAACCCAACACCTTACGGCACGAGCTGAGTTATATTTAAATGTTCATGCATATTAGATTTTTACTGATTACATGCTGATCCCTCTATCTTTTCGAAGGTGGCATTTAATTGGTGGTTACACCAATACTTCAAGTCAGTTTTTTCAATGTATGAAAACATGTTCGAGTTATATGTTCTATTGCAGCAAAAATATGAAAAAACAGATGACAAGCTGAGAGGGCAAATTGGTGGAGAACTGCACTCGGCAAAGCCTAATGTGCTTACTCTTGATTGTGTTAACATCAGTCCATTTTCCCTTCTTGCAAGAAGGACGAAGGAATTAAGACCTTTGATTGGATGGTATGCCTGAGCCCCTTCCAATCCATGACATTTATTTATTTTTTCCTGAAACAACTCTTGAAATTTTGCACATGTTACCTGGATTTATAGATGGCTAATATTTGAGTACCTTTTTAGCTTGTTTCGGATGGCCCAAAAGAAGGAACTAGGAAACATTGACCTTGACATTGTTAACAAAACACTTTCTCCTTTCCTTTTCTTTTTAAAATAGAAATGAAAAGAAAACGAGTTAGAGTAAGTAATGCCCTAGATCAGTGTTACTTTAAAAGGTACTGTGCAGGGATGAAATCGGATTGGATAGAGACAGATATCAATGATCCTGCATTCTATCCCATTTTTTTCTCGGAGCTCAGAACCAGATACAGATAATGTCGGATATTGTATATATCTCATATAATATAGATATAAAAATCTGATTTTGAGTATTCAGATTCGTATATGGTACGGATATTAAATGGTCGGATCAGACTATCCATGTAGGGTTTTGACCCTTTCAGCAATCAGGACGGACAAATATCTCTATTTGTCCCATTTTCATCCCTTGTGCTTGTGACTAAATTTGCAGATAACTTCATGGTGAGATAACTGGAATGATTTTGCCATTTGTATCATACCTGAATTATGAAAAATAACATTGTACTGTTTAACTGCAGGAGGTATTACTTCAGCTTATTCTTAGAGTTGTCAGATATCGCCATGCCCTTCATAAGGGCTGCTATCAGCCAGGGGCGGGCACACCTTAATTCAAGGGTATTCGGTTGAATACCCAATTTTTTTGACAATTCATATATAGTCTATATATAATGTGTACTTGAAAAGAAAAGAATGTAGTGAGTTTAGGTTATCAAAAAGATTTGACATCCTTTTTCATACTTTGAATACCCAGGGTGAAAATCCTGGGCCCGCCACTGCTATCAGCAAAGTGAGCGCTGCAGTGTCCTACTTCTGGGTGTCCGTGATTGGAAGGCCCCTTGTGCTGATTTTCTCAGGGATTAGACAATCACTAGGCTGGAAATGAGCTTATACCTGAGTGACTTTTTGTTTTCCCTCCACTCTGCTGGGATTGAATGAACGTGTGTTAACTCCGGTAATCTCTTCAGTTTAGTAACGGGGAGAGATGGTTCAGTGTACTAAAGCAGCGGATTGCTAATCCGTTGTACATTTTTGCACCGACGGTTCAAATCCTCTCTTGCCGTCCCCTCGTATTATTTGGGACTTTTGAATTGTAAGGAATTCTGACCCTCGGATTTTCTCACAAATAAACGTACGGAATAAATCTAAATTTGATTTATAAGAAAAAAATAGCTCCAATGCACACGCTGAGCCTGGCAAGCACTGGTTCTCATGTACGGTGGTCTGGCACTGGTTCTCATGTAGTACGAGCCAACCTTGGCACATACAAAAACCAATTACCATGTACACCCTCCGTCCTATAAATAAGTGGACGTTTTTTGACTTCTGCATTTCTTATTTATTTTGCTTTCGTCTTATTTAAAAATTTAATAAATATTATTTGTTTTGTTACGACTTATTCAATCATTAGAGATATTTTCATCATGATGTATTTCTTCTATTATTTGCTTAAAAAATTTAAATAAGACGAATGGTTAAACAAGAATTGTAAAAGTCAAAGATATTCATTTATTTATGGGATGGAGGGTGTAATTTGGCATATATAAGAACGAATCACGCGCGTAGTGTTTTCCTGGAAAGTCTTGTGTGCTATGATTTTGGCAGAAACAAACGTTTGCTAGAGATACGGCCATTTTAGTTTCACCTAAATAAATTCGTCATCACGGCTCACTGTCATGATTAACTTGATTACTTCAAAGGAAAGCCACCCTAAATTGCAATGCAGATCAGTTTTAAAACCATTTCTTTTTAAAATACATAATTCGTTATCTGGAAAGGGCTATTTCAATCTCAGAAGCTGCTTCCATTTTCTATATATACACGGAAATTGGAACCTGCTAGGAATTTCAAAGGTATGAAACTTTGTCAGTCTCGATATTTTTCCTTATGCCTTTATAAGCAGCCATATATACATGCTTAAACCATAACGGCAATATTTTTCATTATACCTTTTAAGCAGCCATATATACATGCTTAAACCATAACGGCGTATTCTCATCGGTTGATGGGTTCCATTTGTATCTTCCCAAAATTTATCTTTTTTTAAAAAAAGATAAATAAATAAATAAATATAAGTACTATGCCACTACCTTCGTCCTGAAGAGAATACAACTATGAGTTGTTAGTTCAAGGAGCTAGCAAGCTCTTTTCCTTCCCGGGCGACGACCCCCTTCCTCCCTCGGCTCCTCGGGCCCCCTCCCTCGCTCCCCTCCCGCAAGCTCGCCGGGCGGCGAAGGGTAGGGAGCCCCCTAATCTTGTAGATCTACTAGTACTTTAAGTTTTCTAGTTGCTTAGTTGCCGACATGACCTTCGCCCTCGGTGGTGTATTAACCGCCTTTGCACCGCCGCCGTCGCCATCGTCGCCGTTCTCGGCTTCCTCGTCGCCGGTGGCTCGGCTATCGGGTATGTTTAAATAAAGTAGTCTCCTCACCCCACCGTGCGGATCTTGTCCCTCCTCCCCTCACCTCACCTCGCCCGCATCGCTCCGAGATCCGTCAACCACATCTCCGTCGTCTCTCCACTCCAGCCCCCACACCCGCCCGTTCATCGCCGACGGCGAAGACCTTCATATCCTGCAAGTTGTCCACCGCGTCCTCGATGTCTGCCGCCCGGCGCCCTCGGAGTTCGTTGGTCGGCCACCATAGGGATTCCTTGAGCCAATCTTCACCCTCCGGCGCTTCGGTCCATCAAAATCCACCTCGCCGGGAGAAGCTCGCCATTGCTGGCCTCGGGGACCCCTCTTCAACCTCAGCTCTCGAAGCAGGAGGCCCTCCGCCTTGACGTTTTCAATGTCAGTCAATGACGACGTGCTCACCGGCGTTTGCGTCGGCGAGGTCCAAGTTCAACGTGACGATACGTTTCTAGCTTCCTCTTCCTCTATGAGACACATGTTTGTGTATGTAGAGGATGTATGTGTAAGTGTCCTTTGGGACTGCACTTATATTTTCACCCTTGGGGTTTTTATGTAACGCTGCTTTTTATATATATAATAAAAGAAAGAGTGTTTTCATTAAAAACTTGAGTTGTTAGTTACGAAAAATAATTCACGTATGACCAAGTTTCTAGTGAATAATATTTATATTTACAACTTCAAAATTAATTTATTATAAATATACATTTTGTAATTAGTCTAATAATATTTATTTAGCATCATTAATTTATTATAAATATAAATTTCGTAATTAGTCTAATAATTTTATTTAGCATCATAAAAATTTATAATTTTGTAATCTATAATTAGTTAAACTTACGATATTAAAACGCAATAGAATTGTTTTTTTTCTTTTCTGAATGGAGGTAATACTCCGTTGTATTTTAAGCATTCCACTAGCTTACGCTTATCCTGCCTTCCAGTCTTCTTCCCCAACCAGCGGCTGGCACGGACGCCGGCGAGCCGCGCGGCCGGAGGACCACTGCCTCCTGCATATCGTCCCCGCTGCCGGCTTCCGCGGCCATGTCATCCGTCCACTTCTTCCCTGCCTCCTCTCAGACCCCGGTCCCCGCCCGCCTCCTCAAAGCCTCCCCAAAGCCACCCCTCCCGCGGCCCCGCGCCTTGCCCACCACCACCGCTTTCCAGAGCGTCGGCGGCAACTGCAATGCGTGGCGATGCCCGCACCTACGGCTGCGGCGGAGGGTCCGCACCTCCGCAGCGCCGGCCGACGCGCCGCCCGTGGGCCCCGACGGCGGGAGCGGAGGCGGCGGTGCCGGGGGAGGGAGCGGAGGGGAGGACGAGGAGGAGGAAGGGGAGGAGAAGAAGGAGAAGAAGGGATTGCTGCCCGAGTGGATGAACGTGACCACCGAGGACGCCAAGACGGTGCTGGCCGCGGTGGCTATTTCGCTCGCCTTCCGAACCTTCGTCGCCGAGCCGCGATTCATCCCTCGCTCTCCATGTTCCCCACCTTCGACGTCGGCGACCGCATCGTTGCCGAGAAGGTGTGTTCCCTCCTCCCCATCCCTCCGTCTTCGGTTCTATTCATAACATTTTGGTCATGTGCTGAGCTCAGATGGTCAAATGGAACTCCGGTTGCTCAAATCCTAATTATTTCGAATAAAATTTGGGCCTTTTTGACACATGTATGCTGTTATGTTGGTGCTATTTAATATTTTTGCTTTCTGAACATGCGGTACTTTCAATCTGGATTGCTGCTGTTTGCTTCAATGACCATAGTCATGGGCTCATTTTTGTTGTGAGTCGATATCCTGTAAGGCAAGACCGAAGTTTCCAATTTCACTTTTCTATAGCATATATGGGCTCAAACTATTTATGGTAAACTTTGTTTTCCACGTTTATGAAGCTCTTGGTGCTTAGCAACACTTTTACTCTTATATATGATTTTATAATATGGTTCTATGTGAAACTACACATATTGGCTACTATACATAAGAGCAATCTTGAGTCAATACTCTAAATCTCTTGTTAGCAGTTTTGTACTTCAGGAGTTTAATTTGGGATGCAACTCAAGAATTCAGTTCAAACCATATTATATATATTTTCCTAACTTGCTATCTTTTATACATGATTCTTAGACCAAAGTAGACGATAGTTATCAGGAACAGGATTTTGTGGGTCTGTCAAGTGGTAACTGGTACCTAATGGCTAATGCACTTCGAAGCTAATATTGCTTGGCTTTATCTAACTTTATCTCTTTATTAGTTGGTCTGTAGACTAGTTCACTTTAGCCTTCCATTTGAATTTGCATGATGACACATGGCCTACTATTATTCTGGATTTGTTTATGTCTTTGCTGAAAGATGAAACCTGATGTTTGCTAATTAAGAAAAGTTATTATTTCATTGCATAATGACCATGTTAATATTTCTCAGGTTACTTACTACTTTAGGAAGCCATGTGTCAATGATATAATAATTTTCAAAAGCCCACCAGTGCTGCAGGTACTTGCAGGTACACATATGTGCATTGTTTCTTGATGATATATGTTGTTTGTTGATTTGAATCTTTGCATATTCCTTTCAGGAGGTTGGGTATACTGATAATGATGTTTTCATCAAAAGAGTAGTTGCCAGGGAGGGCGATGTTGTTGAGGTTTGTTTCAAAATCAGAAAATGTTCATTTATTTGTGATGTTACATCTCTTGAGAGTAAAGGCTCTGACCATTTTCTCTGTGTCCCTGAATTTCTCTTTGTAAGCTATTCTCTTTAAGACAGACAATTAATTGTCTACAGCTGATAGATTAGGATGTGGCAACTAGCAACAAATATGTTATTTGTTTTTCTGGTTGTCTATTGCTTTTGTTATATTTGTTACCCTAAGGCCTAAACCCAACAGGATACCTACTCAAATGCCATGTTGGAAGAAGCTGAGGACCTATTCGAATATATGAGATCTGAATCCAAATATTGAACTAAATCATCCTGGAGCATTCTCTTCCAATCACTTCCTGATATTGTAATTCTCCATGCACATGGATAAAAGGATTTCCAAAATATGCATGAAAACAGCCTTGTAATTTTGTTACCCTTCTATTGCTCCCTGTGCTTGCTATGTCCAACCTGCTGCTTGTTTACCACTTCTACACGTGTCATAATGGAAGTTATGTATTGCACCAAGTTCAACAGGATGGTTTTATCCCAAAGCCATGGTCACTTGGTGGTATTGAATTGACTGTTTCATATCCATGCATACCAGGCGCAATGACAGTGACTGTTGGTGTGGGTGCCAAATCTGAGGTCTTATTCTCCCAAGTTAGTGTCAATGGTTATTGTCTGCAGACTGCAGGTTTCTATATTTGTGTTAGCCACAGCTGGTTGTTTTCTGTTTCATGCTAGAATTGTCAAGTACTCATGAAGTGCTTTAGCCTTAAGTACTTAAATAATAGTTGAAGAGATAGGAAGAAAAACATAACTATAAGAAAAACTTCGTGGTTAATCGTACTCTTGATGCGAGTACATGTTTGAGAAATTACCATTTATATTAAGTACTTGTTTATTTGTGTGTTGCTGGACAGTTTTCTTATGTTTTGTTGCCTGGTGCAATGCAGGTTCACAAAGGAAAACTTGTTGTGAACGGTGAGGCTAGAAATGAAGAATTCATTCTTGAGCCACCTTCTTATGACATGAATCCGTGGTATGATTTTTCTGAGCTGCTCATGGGTAACATGTGAAATCCCTGCATACATTAATCTTGTATGCTTTTTCTGCGAGATTTATGTATGTAATATGAATGACCCTCTATCCTGCAACACTTTCTATGACAAACAAATCGCAGATACAATAATTATGTTTAAGTTGGACTACAGAGTCACAGCAGCCTGGCAGTGGCTGTATTGTTGTTTGATAGATGAATTTATAGATTATGCGACCTGATCTTAAAATTTTAATCTACTTCATGAAAAAATATATTTTGAGTGGCTCAATACCATGTTATGCCAAATTATGAATAAGACTAAGCTCATATTAATCAATGAAATTAGAGTTGCATCTCTTGAGACCACCTACCCAACTGAACGCATATGACTAGCATCATGCACAGATAAATTGTTGTATAAATATGGTTTCTTTTGATTTATGCATGAATGATGTCTTTATGCTAGAATTTATTTTTCTAACCCTTGTAAAAAACATGTTGATTTTTCATGTTTTTGTTGTTTACCATATTAATGCAGCAAGTACCTGAAAACTCCGTTTTTGTGATGGGAGACAACCGAAATAACAGCTACGATTCACATGTGTGGTAATGCATCAGTTCCTTTCAAATTTGTGTTTATTGTTCTCATGTTGCCAGTTATGTCATTTCAGAATTTGAATTTAATTGACCAGCACCATTGTACAACCTTTGCAGGGGCCCTCTTCCTGCAAAGAACATATTGGGGAGATCAATTTTTCGGTACTGGCCTCCTGGTCGAATAGGGGTACTACCAAGGGTTGCTTCAACCCTGAATTAAATCCTGATGAAACAAAACCAGGATCGCTTATTGATGTCAAATTGACAAAGTAGGAAAATTGATAAGTTAGTTTTGGTGATGCCTGATGTGCAGTGGGAACTTCCCACGTTAGATTATTCCTCTTTTGGTAGAATGTCACAGAGGAATCCTTTGTGGCATGTCGCTCTGTTAGAAATCAGAGAGTAAGACATTTCATTCCCATTAGATTGGAATGAATGGTCAAAAGGCACAGAAACCATTTTGTCTCAGGGTTTCTTGGCCTTTTACCTCGTTGTATATTAGGGAAACTTGATGTCATCTTCTGTCAGTTCAAAGGTGCCTGACCTAATCAGGCTGGAAAAAATATGGTCCCACTGTTGAAATCTAGAGCTTAGAACATGATGAAACCCGGGTGCAACATGACAAGAACATACTTATTAATTCGATGTGCTATGTTGTGCAGTTGAACAGCGCAGATAAACTACCCGGATAATTTATGCTACCGTGTATAAAAGATAAATTATGTTAAATAGCAAGTGCAGACGTGCAATTGAGCCTTTTAAACATTTTTTGGTATCTTTGTAAATGTTTGGAATAAGTATGTGACTTTGCTGTAGGCTTGTCTCAGACAGAAATTCATGTAACCAAAGTGGTTTTGAATCGTCACTGATGCCCTTTCCTGCGGTAGTGGACCTCTTTATGTTGTAGAGTGAAATTGGCAATATATCAGATGATTTTATTAACTGAAAATTTCTTGTTCGAAGAGAAAAGAGAGAAAAGGTGCACACTACAACTGTAAACTTTTGTGTTGCCCATACAACATGTAAATTTTGTAGTTGTTTGAGTCATTCTTGCATTTTAAAACCAGTGTTTAATTAAAACTGTGCTCCTTTATAGAGTCAAACTTCTATAACTTTACCATGTCTATTATTAAACAAAATGTATGAACCAAATGAATATACTATCAATATGTACTGTATATTGTATGGTTAGATTTAATAAAACTAGTTTGACGTAGTGGGCTCTACATAGCCACTGTTTTTTTTTGGCCTGTATTGAACTCAATTGTCTTCCTGCAATACTACGGTGCGGCGGCCATTGTGCATATGAAATATACTAGTGCTTCCCGAAACATGCCCGTGCGTTGCACCGGGAGTAACAAATTAAACAAAAGAAGACATTATAATATAAGTACATTGCACTTGATTAATCCAACCTGGCTGCTTTAGACTATACAAACCATTTTTTTTTTTTTTGAGAATTACACAAGACAACGCAGACACTCACACACGCACGCACACTCATCCCTATGAACACACGTGTCTGTGAAACCCTACCCCTATGAGCACCTCCGGGACCGCGAGCCATCAGATCTGGAGATTCTCGAAGTCACCATAAAGCGCCTCGTCGTCGACGGGACGTCGCTTACCACTTAATGCACAAACGCCGGTAAATCCTGGGAAAATCCCAGGGAAAGGTCTGGCACCTTGGGATTTGAGCCCCGGTGGGTAGCGTCCCACTGACTGTCCTACCATTGGACTACGAGCCAATTCGCGACTATACAAACCATTGAAGGCAGCTTACAAAATTATTTACAAAATTATTTGACGTCATGTTGTTCTGCTTGCTGGACCATGAATCCTAATCATCTGCAGAAACAACCCATATATCCATCTAATACATCCATCACCAAGTAGCCTGCCGTGTGCATAGCACGAATTTAAGTGTTGAATGTTGTGATTCGGCAATTACAATTACAATATGATGGAGATGCACACCTTTTGATAGTGGAATTCACTTTGCAATCCGAAGTCTCGAATTTATCAGCAAGACTGCAGTAATAATAATTGTACAATTGTAATCTGCATAACGAATTGTTTCGTCGGCTAACCATCGTTTTAATAGGCCAGAACTCAAGTTCATGTATGGCCGTTCGGTCGCTTAAAACCAAACTGATAACTGATATTGTGCTAGAGTCATAGAGTGCCACAGAGAAAAGGGAGTCGTCGGATCAGTAAGCACTCACGTTTAGAGTAGAGTTTGTAGACCTTTGAACGACGCCTTCTCGTGCGTGGCCATCTCTCCACCCGGTGGCCTGCTGGCTCCGCACGCCACCACCTTGCTTCTCCTCTCCATCCTGGCAAGCTCCCTCAGGCAGTTTTTGTTGTGTAGCGAGTTCTTGTCAGCGTAGTTGAGATCACCAACGAATAAGACGGGGTTGCCAAGGGCTCCTCGTGGCACAGTTGTATCGACGGGGAGTGACTTCCGGCAAGGGCGAGGGGTTCAGCGGCCGGATCCACGGTGGACACACGTACGGCCAGATCGACAGTCCCTGCAGGTAGATCGATGTCGAGGCTGAAGGTTCCTACAAACCGGATCGATATTCCCTGTAGGCCACGTCGAGGTTCCCTGCAGACGAACTCGATGCCGACGGGTACCGGCCTTCTTTTTAGAATGAGCTATTATTTATGTTCTTCTAGCAGAGACTTCTAGTATTGCGTATCATCTAGAGTTCTTTTTTAATCTTGTCTTAGGTGGTTTCCTGATTGGAAACGTGACTTGTTTTTTAAATGTTGGAATCCTTCTCTCCTTGTCTTGCTCTATGATTTCGTGGAGATTTTGGAAGGGGAGAACGATATAGACTATGGAGATAAACGTATTCTTGAGGGACTCTTGTACGGATGAAACGAAACTGCGGTCAGACACAGACACGGAAGACAAGAGGGCAGGCGGAAAAAAAGGGCAGAAAAAAGGCAGAAAAAAAGGTGGGACTGAAATTTTCTCTTTATTAGTAGGTATATAGCTGCCGAAGGTAGCTTTTTGTTCATTCTCTCTTTCTCCATGCCATTGCAGCCACACCAGCAAGTTCACAGTCACCGCCAAGGCGCCAACGACGCCATGGGCACATTAGTTAAAATTAAAACTCTGTTAGATGCAAATTGCAATCCATGCCACATTAGTTGAAATTAAAACCTTACGCAATGTCAGGGTATTGCACACATACCGTGCAGTGTTTGACCAATGCGTCCATTCGTTGATTATCATGCGTAAGATTTTAATTTCAACGCCGGCTTGGTCCATGACGCTGAGCACATGCGCTCAAGATCATCATCGGCACCGGCAGCAGCTGCTGGATGTCGCCGTTGGCGTCGTGGCAGAGGCATATCGCTGCAAAGTCGGCTCTGATCTGGCTAAAGCTGTGGCAGCACGCGCTGGGAGGCACCGTGACGCTGCTCTTGGTGAGGTAACCCGCACGGCATCATCTTCATTCAGCTAAATGTTCGTGTACTCGGCATGGGACCGGCACTCGGTCGGCGGAGTCGTCGGCGGCAGCGGCTCTGTGCAAGGGAGATCCGAGGAAAACCCGGTATGCATGGGAAGATTGGAGGGAACGAGAACGCCGCTGATGATATCTGCAGCAGCCATGGCATGCATGGCGACAGCGAAGAGCGACACGACCAGGAAGCTCTTGTTGGATGGAGCCATCTCGTCGTCTGGGCTTTGGTATGAGCTGACGAACGTTCGACCAAGGCGACGGTCATATATATATATATATATATATATATAGGGTGCACTTTCTATACACCCAGGAGTAACTACACCCTTCTCTATTCGGGTTTGAAGGCGGCAACAGCGGGATCCATTAGCCAAGTGCTTCTCACGGCCGCACCTTTTCAAAACGCATGCATGCATGCATGCATGGAACTTATCTCCTCCTAGATCTCAGGTGATGACACGATAGTTTAAACTGATATATACGGTAGTATGCGTTCCTATTTTGTTTTTATTAATTATGTCTCGATGGCTACAGAATTGCCGTGACAAACCTATCAGGGCCACCGTACATACTTTTCGAAAGGAAGTATGTGTACATACTTTTAAATGGAAGTATATGTATGTACTTTGGGGAATAGAGTATGCATACATACAATTTATAGATTAATTTTTAAAATAAAGTATGTATATATACGTTTTGAAATAGGGTATCTGTACATACTTTTTACTAGAAGAGAGCTTATACATACTTTTTGGAATAGAGTATGCATACATACAATTTAGATAGTACACGTGCATACATGGCAGGATTAAGTATACGTACATACAGTATCATTTAAAAAAGGAGTATTATTAGTACATATATACTTATACATGGGTAGGATATGAGTAGATAGAAGCTGGAATGTAATATTTAAAGTACACTATACAGAACATGTATGTAGTGATACTCTATCGAGTCAAAAAGTAGCAGGTGATACTCTAATTCTAAATAATGTATCGAGAGCATCATGCACATTCATCCTGCGAGTGCCGACCATGAGATCGATCTGTTCTTGGATTTGTTTGATGCCGTGATAGTGATTTACTGCACCCAGATTAGATGAAAGTGAATCCCCAGATTAGATGAAAGAGAATCAAAATAATCGATCTAAAGATACGTACGTACTCGCTGCCGGTCGTGTCGCTGTAGTGTGGAGGTCGCGCCGCTGCCAGGGGCGTCGTGCACGCGAGCGCCATCGCCAAGGCCACCGAGCGCGCTAGCCTGACCGCGTCGACGTTGCGGTCCGCCTTCGCTCGCAACTCCGGTTGGTCCTGAACATGAGAGGTGTACGAGGCCGCAGCTGCAGCGTCCCAATGTTTCCTCGCCCAGATCGCAGAGGCGGCGCACGCGGCCAGGTCCTCAAGATGTTCGTCGGATAGGATCAAGTCATCAAATGTCTCTCGTTCTGCAAAATCCGAGGAGATGAGATTAATTTAAATATACCAATCACAACAGGAAGGATCGGGAATATCTTGACGTACCTGGATCCCGGCCGCAGGCCCTAATGACTAGCGATCGAGTTAAGCCGCCGCCGCCGCCGCCGCCGAATGGTATATTGCTTGCGGACGCAGACTGGAAATTTTCTTATATACATATACCGATATACGGCGGGATGGGCATGCGCGGTGTACAGCGTTGTGTTATGTCTATCGGGTTCGGGTTCATGAGAGTACGCCGGCACCACGTTGAGAGGGGCTGAGTATGTGTAAAACCAGAGGGTGTAACTGCACCTAGGGTGTAGGAAAAAATTTACCCTATATATATATATATATATATATATATAGAGAGAGAGAGAGAGAGAGTATATCTATATTGTACCTGGGTGCATTCGTTGTAAGGAATGCACCCAGGCCAAACCGACCGGACCAGGGTGCACCTGGTCGGGCCAACTCGAGGTTGTGCAGTGCACGGGCCAGGTTGCGCGCCGCCCGCCCGAGTCCGGGGCCCACGTGCAGTGCACGTTGTCTGCGGCGTATCAAAACCGCTTCCCCCGCAAGGCGACAAATCATTTGTTATTGCTGCTCTCCGCTCTCCCGTCGCAACCGCCGTCCCGCTCCTCGCGCTCCTCTCTCTCCGCCCTCTCCGCTCCTCGCGCTCCTCTCTCCCAGTAGCGATTCTTTGCAGCGGTTCCGCCTCTCCGCCGCCGTCGGTCGAGCGGTTCGCGGCCCGCTCTCATCTGCGCCCCTATTTAGCCCGCGGCCGCTCCGTCGGCATTCGTCCGTCATTGGGGTTTTCTCAGTCCGAGTGGTTCGGGCTTGCTTCCGCGTGCATCCGTCGCCATTCGTCGCCATCCGTCGCCATCCGTCGGCATTGGAGGTATGTCGACAATTTTGTCCGCCAATCCTCCTGCATTTGTGTGCTCGTGGATTTTTCATGTTGATTTTTTTGACTTAGGGTTTGGCGGATCCCCTATTGCGTGGATTTGGCGTGATCCAGTGGTGATTTTTTGGTCTAGGGTTGGCGAGACAATCAGGTATGTTCAATTTTGTGTTCTGCATCTGAGTTGCTTCTGTAGTTGTTACTGACTGCATCTGAGTTGCTTCTGTAGTTGTAACTGTGTATGATTCGTTGTTGTAATTGGTTAGATCCGCATGATTTCTTATGTTGTTCTAGTTGTAATTGGTGAGCAATCTTATTTCAAATCCAACTGTCATTTTAGGTATGAATCCCTGTTGTTTTAGTTGCAATGACATTTAGGGAATTTTTGTTATAGCTTTGTTTGAATTGGTTATTATGTTGAAATCTTAATTGTGTGATTCATCTTATTATATCATTTGCAAGTGGTAATGATATAATTTGTGTTGAAGTGATTTGTGTAGTACCAAGTGGTAATGATATAATTCAACGATCATGTTAGTTGTTTTGTTTTTCCGATGTGTGGAAGTAGCTTATTGTGTCTACTCGCAACTGGTTTTGTCGTTATAGTTGCAATTGGTTGTTATCTTAATCTTTTAAAAATGGTTACCATTTATCTATATTATTAGTATCCATGTACATTTATCATTTTTGTTTTTGTGACTGTTATTATTTTTTTTTTGATTGCTTTCAATGAGTACCCAAGGGGGTTCTTCGGGCGATGATCCACCCCGTCGTTCGCCCCGTTTTTGTTGAGAAGGATAAGGGGAAGCGAGAAGGTAGTCAAGAAGACGCTAGGAAGAAGCGATTAAGGATAGGCGATACGGACATGCAAGTTGACCGTCATGATGATGGTGACCGTGATGATGATGCCGACAGGGGCTGGTGATAACCCTCTTGATGATTCCCGACGAGGCTGGTGATAGTGATGGTGGAGGTGGTAATGGGGATGGAGTTCTGAGGTTTCTAGGAAGAGGCGCCGCAACGGCGTGATGGTCCCAAACGCAAAGAAGCTTGGTGCAATTCGCTCCTCCCCGGAAACTTCCGCAAACTTGTTGGTGCTCTTACCGATGAATTGAAGGAAAGAGTTGTTGCATTGGGTTTTGGTGGCCTGTTGAAGTCAAGTTGCCAAAATGTGTGGACGGGATATTTCTGAACGGCTTTGGAGGAGCTTCAACCCGGATAGGATGAAGTTACGGGTTGGTGGCGATCAAGAGATTGAAGTGAATGAGCATCTTGTTTGGTGTATCTTCCGGATACCTAGAGCCGGCGTTGACCCTCCGAAACTCTCTAATGCTGAAGCTAAAGCTATTCGTGATGAGTTGGGTATGCAAATCTGCCCTGATACATACAAGGCTACTGGTATCAAAGTGGAGGACATTATTGCTGGATTGTCCATTGAAGATGAGAGCAAGAAGCTGACTGGGGACTTGGCTTTGAGGGCATTTTTTATGGGTGCTTTCCAGTGTCTTCTTTTCTCCAACACCGACAGTAAAATGAGGCTTCTTGATGTTATGTATACCGAGGATTTGGAGAACATTGGAAAGGTGAACTGGTGCAAAGCTGTTGTCGACCACCTTAGCAAATGTGGACGCTTGTTTAAAAAGGAGTTCCCTGAGAAGGCGGCGCACACCTCTTTTGGGGTGTGGTATATTCTTGATGGTAAGTTATGTTTTACAATGAGTAGTAATTTGTTGATCATGTTGGTCGTTGCAATTATACTTTCTTTATGTAGTAACCGTGATGTAGTTGTTGCGAGTAATTGTGTGGTTGTTTCACATGCAATTGGTTCTATTGCACTGCTTGACAATCCGAGTTGTTTCTTCATTTGACTTTTTTTTTTTACATGTGCAGCTCACGTATGTCGATTTCTTGCGGCATGGGATACACAGTAGAACCTTTGTATTTGCCGCGTTGTGCAATGTATGACACTAAAACTATTGATGAGATAATTGTGATGGATCGGAGGGGGACGCCCCACCGGGTTACGTTGAATTTGGCAATCTCGGGGGTAAGTCGTGACTAATTTGTTTTATTTCCCCCCCCTACATGATTTTTTTTTTTGATGTTCTAATATATTTTTTAATATTAAAAAAATTGCGGTTGAAAAGCATCACCGGCACGCTTTATGTGCTACCCGGGTCTTGTTCTGTTGTACCCGCCGTGCCGGTGCTCTTCCTTTTGTTGCAAGTTCTTACGGTCTTTGTATTTCGGGTGACACGAGGAGAGGTTCCCGAGGCAGCGTTGCGACCTCTGTGTTACATCGGTTTCTAGCTTTCTTCTTTGCTTTTGGGCAGAGTCTTGTTGATGTGGTTGGTAGATCCAGGCAAGCAAGTGCGCTGGATATTTTGCAGACTTTTGATCAGAGTACTACTTGCGAGGCTCGGACTTATATGAGCGAGGCTACTACACTTGTTACCATGGCCAATACTCTAATGGCAAAAGCACACCATGAGTGCTTTAGTGGAATTAAGAACCTTCTTCTTTGAAGCCCAAGGCGATAGGCAAGCAAAGAATAAGCGAAGGAGGGAGAAGAATTCTAGGGCCAAGCGTAAGAGGGAGAAGAAGAAAAAAGAAATGGTAATCTGTTGTAATTTTTTTTCGGTTTGTATGTTTTGCACGGGGTTTGTTTCTAATATTTCGTAGTTGTGACAGGGAGGTTCATCCGGTGGTGATGGTCTAGGCTATTGTGGAGCTGATTTTATTTTTGATGCTAATGAGTTCCTTCTAGGTACCACTTGTTTTTGTATTGTTTGTGGTTTATATTAGTTTGTAACCTTTGTTTCCATTTGTGTTTTTCTAACGATATTATCACGTAGATTCACCACTAGGAGAGGATCAAGGTGTTGTTAATGGAGGAGAAGGAGAAGATGACAGTGTCTCGGCCGAAGTTTTGGCCGAGACCAAGGTGCTAATATTTGAGTTGCGCTTACCTATTTTTTTAAGAAGTCATCATTGGTTGTGGATCTCGTGTTGCAATTGGCTTATTTGATGTGTTGCAATTGGCTTATTTGATGTGTTGCAATTACCTTTTTTTACCCGTGTTTGCAATTTCTATGACTTATCTGTTTTGCAATTTATCCTTTGTGATATATGCTTGCTTGTACCGGATCGGGCGGCATGCTACAATCGACATGCCGGTTGATCCGGACCGGCAAAGTTGATGAGCCCGCATGATGATAGTCGCCGCCATCCACTCCCCGGCTCAATGTATGTCCTTTTACTATTTTTGCAATTGTCACCGTACATGTGTGGCGGTTTGATTGGTTCATTTTATATTTTACAAGGGTTTTTTTTCCACCTACCTTTTCAATGGTGCTACTTACGGAAGAGTAGTTGATATACACTCTCCACGTGAAAATAGGTCCTCTTCTAGCTCTTCGGGTGAAGAGAATGTGGTCGCTGACCAAAATGAGAGATTCGAATAGCGCCGAGATCCAACTAGTAATTATCGACAAGTTGCTTTTTTATTTTTTATGCTTGCATCTTTTTTTTGGCTTGCTAATTTTTCATTTACCTTGCAGCACCACCTCATTTGCGGAGCCCCGGTTTGGGGCTTGAAAATGTTATTAGCAATCTTGAATCACGGGTTTTTTTTTAGAGGACAAGACAAATGAGAAGGTGAGACGGTCATGCATGTTATTTTTTGCAATCTTTTTAATTTTTGTTTTTTAACCCCCTTTTTTTTTTTATATAGGCACAGGACACACTAGTCTTCTTTGAAAGGGAGGAAGACAGGAGGCTCCTAAAGTTGGTGTAAGATTTTTTTTTCCTTGAATACCGATGTTGTAATTAATACAACATCAACTATGCAATTGTTGTCATCCTGTGTCTGCAATTTGTATTGTGCAGGTTGCAACCAACCAAACTGATGATGCTTCGAATCAAGGGCTTCGGTCAACTGTAAGCAGTGTTTTCCTACAAGCAGTTAGTTTGTAGGAGTTTCATTGTTTTTTTTTAAATGTTATTTTGCATGTATATTTTTTTTTACCACGACCTCATTGTCACTGTTTTTTGTTCTGTATACATAGGTTAAAACTTACCAAAGAGGGACGAGGGGTCGTAGAGGTCGTGGAGGCAGAGCGGCGGCTGCTTCGAAAGTACCGGCTTCGAGAGTAGAAGCATCTGCTTCTCAGAGCAAGGCCGATGACTCTCGGGCTGTGGAGAAGTCTCCTGTTAAGGACCAACCAGAGAAATCTGTTGCTGACGATCCGAAGAAGAAGGCAACTACAAGTAAGAGAGGTGGGAAGAGAGGTGGTAAGATCTCTAGGGACACAATCCGTATTAATCAAGAGCGGCAAGAGCAACGTGAATTACATCAGGCATTGTTGGAATCATTGAAAATGCAAGCTGATCAGGAGAAGGAATTGGTGAAAAAGATGGCCATTGTTGTGTCAGATTCCAGTCAAGGTGCACCTGCGTTTCCACAAGATCCAGAGGAAGACTTCATCAGGTGCTCTGAAAGTGTGCCACTCCGTTTGACTCCGGAGGATGAACAACAGTTCACATATGATACGCATGGCCACAATGAGTACCAGAGGAAGCTCTTCAAATTTGTAGCACCTCGGCTGAAGAAGAGGCCATCAAGGTTTTTATCACCTTTCCAAATCAAAAGTGTCCGCCCGAATGTGCCTCTAGCCAAGGCCTTTGCTTTAAGGCAAAAGATTGCAGAAGAGAAATATAAAGAGTAATAATTTATATCACTGTTGATATTTCCTTTTATGTCTCTTTCATTTTGTTTTTACTGACAACTGCTTTTTATTTTTTTGTCCTGGCAACCCTTGCAGCATGCGTCTGATCATGATGACCCCAATGACCAGTTTTGACGGCAAAGAAGTGTTGAGCACGTTTGATGACAATTCGTACGGTGATTCACTTATGTTGGATTTCGCTACTCTCTGTCTTCGTTTTGACGACATTGTACACAAGACAGACTCTTTTGGATACAGGGTGGTTTTCATATGTACAGGAGTCCATGTGAGTTTCTGTTAACTATGTTATTGGTCCATTGTTGCAATTCTGTAAGCTTCCATGTTGCAAATGTGACTTGTCCATTGTTGTAATTCTGTATGCACCCATGTTGCAAATGTGACTTGTCGGTTGTTGCAATTGAGTTAGCTTTTTATGTTGCAAATGTTCATTGTCCATTGTTGCAATTTCATCAAGCTTTTCCATGTTTGCAATTGTTGTGCAGTATTGTCAACATTAGAGGTTTTTTGTTCATAAAATCTTTGTTTATTGTTATTTCCCATGCAGGTTTCGTTGAGGGATGTTAAGAAAATCTTTGAAGATGATAATAAAATTGAGACTGAATTATTCCATCGCTTATGGACGCATCTGCAGGTTGAACTTGAGCAGTACACTGACTTTCACAAGGCTAAGCTGGTTAGTAGCCGATTTTTTTTTCATCCTCCCATGTTGCAAAATGGTGTCAGTAGTGTGTTATAATTGGTAACTTAATCAAGTTGCAATTAAGACATCACTTGTATATGATATTGCAATCTCACACTGGATTCTTGATGCAGATTTTTTCCCGCCACCGATGGCGGTCATTATTTTGCTTATTGCATCAACCTCATGCACAAACGCATTGACATCCTGGATTCAATCGACTATGAGTGGGCAGACACAGATCCTGGTTACCGGCATGATCCCATTATGAAGATGATGCCTTTGTTAAGTGCTGCGTTCCAGAAGGTGTCCAAGGGAAAGTTTCCTGATTTTTCTAATTGGGAGAAAGCAACGCCCCATCTGGTAAAACAGTTTGGGTCTCATGATTGCATGTTCTTCCTTTGGAAGTATATGGAATATTACGACGGCAACGTGGTCAAGCGTGAATTGAATCCAGTAAGTTTCTTTTTGTTTCATTGTTTGTTGTTGTAGATTTATTTTTAAGTATGAAATTTATACATTATTTTGTCTCTATTATTTGTTTTTCAACCGTTTGAAATGATCGCTTTTTCTAAAACCTTTGCAAGATAATGGCATGTTATACCGGATCGAGATGCTCCATTACCCGATGTTCCACATCTTGAACCAAGCGACGATACCGAGGAGTTTGATGTTTACAGAGTTGGCGGAAGGAAGCCTTTGGAAGCAAAATGAATCGTGAAGTTTGTAGTGCCTGTTGGTTTTGAAGTTGTAAGCGATGGTGATTGGGAATTACAAGTTGTGTCCACGCTTGTAATTTGAATACTTTTTATTGTTGACGAGATGCATACTTGTTCGTGTTCTAGGACAAAAATATGTGCGAGATGAATACTTGTTTGTGGTCTAGGACAAAATTATGTGTGAGTTAAATACTTGTTGGTTGCCCTGTACATATATCTATATATATATATAGTGTTATTGTTGCAATCCCCTTGTTTTGTGTAATCTTGTTGCATTTACTATTTACTCGGTGTTGCAATTACGACACTCCAAGATTGCAAATGGTGTATTTACTTTAAAAAAAAAATTAAAAATTTGCGGTGTTGCAACATGATTCACGTTTGTATCCGGTGGTCCATGCCTCCATGGTGTAAAAAAAACATTTTGTCGGTTGTAGCTACTTGACAAGTCAAATGAACTTGTTGCAATTTTTGTCACTAACATTGTTGCAATTGGTTAGTGACGATTGTTGCAACTTCGCCATTTTAGGTGTTGCAATTTTGTTGTGTACCATGTGTCATGTGTTTTTCCAAGAGCATCTGTTTTCCGAAATAGCAAGAAGCAAACATTTATAATTGCATAGTGAAGTAATAACTTATAACTTGTACAGTACATAATTATGAGATACTTGGCCAAGTATATTGTAATAACTTATAACTAGCAACGAGCTAACATGTAGTTTGATTTCCATCTCGCAAACATGTTCCTTGCTCCTCTCCGTCAATGACCACTTGTCGCAGCTCCCTCCTTTGCGTCGTGCATCTCTCCCTCCACGCCCTCTTCTTGATTGTGTTACATCATTTGTTTCCATTGAGATCATTTTGGTTGGTTGTGTGCCAAGAACTTCGCCGAGATTGAGATCATTCTCTTCATGCACCTCTCTTACGCCTTTGGTCTTCCTCTTTTTCTTGGTGTTGCATCCTTTTCTTTACGTATTTTCTTGTTGACATGTTTTTCTGAAGCCTTGCTTCGATCTTTGTTTAGCGGACATGTTGTGACATAATGTGTACCCCATACACCACAGCCACTGCATTCTCTGTTTCCATAGTTTTTTTTCTGATATGTGCTGAGTGGATTTCCATGTTGCTGAGGCTCAGCTTCATTTTTTCGCTTGTTGCCTGGAGTTCTTCCTTTGTTGCGTGTTATCGGTGGCTCAACCAGCATTATGTCTTCATTCATCAGCGCTGATGATGTTTGTATTCCAGGACTTTCTTCATCTGTTACTGCCGATCTACCTGTCGATGGCACACTGCTAGGTGAGACATCAGTTGTGTTGTCAATACTTTGATTGTGTGCTGCTGTTGGTACTGATTCAGCCTGTAATGGCCCTGTTGTTGGCGACACATCATCTGCGCTTCTTTCAAACATTTGAATTCCTGGAAATATCCTGTCCAGCTGCCTTTCTGTTTCCTCGCAAGCACGATCAGACTTGCTCCCAGCTCTTCCTAGCTTCATTAACTTTGGAAGCAATTTTGTTAGTCGTGCCTGTTCTTGGCTTGCTGTTTGACCAATCCGCACACCGTCGTGCCTATCCCAAGTAACTTCATGCCTTGCATCTCTTGTGTATCTTTTGAATATGTAGTCTTCTGGTATTTTGCTCACTTGTAGGTGGGTGAAAATTCTTATGAGATGCATGCAGAACAGGCCTGAAATGTTTATTAGACCAAACAAAAAAAAAACAGTTTCAGATGTTTTGTGTTTTTTCTATTGCAACCATTGTTTGTATAATGTTGCAACTGTGTTACATGTATGTTGCAATTGAACTTTTTGCCAGAATCAAACATACCTGTATGTTCCCATTGTTTGCATTCACACTTATATTGACCACTGTCCTTATCAGCAACCACTTTGAATTCATGTTGTGCCCAGCAGAAGCTCCCTTCGCCTTTTTCATGCTTGACCAGCCACCCATTTGTTACCTGTGGGTCTGGATTGGGTCGAATTACAAATGCTGTGCTGTTGTTGTATTGCTTTTTGTACTCTTGGTACACAGCCCTGGTGTACACTCTGGATAGCTGCTCATCAAATTTTGCTTTCGAAGCCCGGGTCACCTGTGCCTGCAAAATAACAATCCTTGATGCAATTAGTACACAGATACTATTGTAACTATGGTATAGTTGTTCTTGTAAATGGCATATCAAGTTTTCTTCATGTGTTGTTTTTTAATACCTGGGCATAGTGAGTTTCGCCTGCATCCATGTGGTCTGCATGCTGCAGAGAGTCTAGCATCCTCTTAGCAAACATGTGTAGGCTAGTGTTTTGATCAACATATCCATCTTTTAGCACCCTGTTTTGGCTCTCCGATCGCTGTGTGGTTGTCATCCTTCCACAGTACATCCCTTTGAAATAAGCAGATATCCATTTCTCTCTCTTTTCCCACAGGGCTTTTATTGCTGGGTTTTCGGCAATTCCAAATGCATCAACTAGCTTCTCCCATTCAGCCTCAAATTGGGTTGGTCCCAATGGATAGTTAAGCAACGATTCAAACTTTTCTTTCAACTGTTCTTTCTTGTGTTCTTCGAACAGCTGATCCAACTCAAACTCCCAAGGCCTTAGTATGTGCCAGCGGCAGTATCTGTGTTGAGACTTGAGGAACACCTGCGCAATTGCTATTTTCATCGCTGGATCTTCATCTGTTGATATACAGTGAAACAATTAGGTTTTAGTTTGTTATATTTTTTTTCCTAATATATATGTAGCATAATGCATGTTGCGGTTGCTTTGTTTATGATGATGTAACTAGGAAATAGATTGAAAGCAAATGTATGTAAGAGCGAGGATAACTGTGAGGATAACATGAGGATCCTTTTCACTCATGCAAGTCTTAAATGTCTCAAACAACCACTTGAATGATCCAACCGACTCATCACCAACTAGGGCTTGTCCAAATGTGACATTCTTGAGATTGTTGTTGGAACCAACAAACATTGCTAGAGGCATGCTCTTACTGTTGGTTTTTTGTGTTGTGTCAAATGTGATGACGTCTCCAAAATCTTTGTACTCTGCTCTTTGACTAGCATGGCTCCAGAAGATGTTTCTGATCACACCAGTTTTCGGATCTGCATCGACATCCCAGTAGAAGTACTCATTGTTTGCTTTGCATTCTCTAAAGAATTGGAGAAGCTTGTTGAGATCATCTTCTCTGTCCTCCCTTGCCTTTGCTTTGCCTTCCCCGTTAATCATGTTGCAATAGGATTCAATAACATGTTGCAATTGGATTGAGTAACTTGTTGTAATGATGGCAATATTTCTTGCATTTCATGTTGCAATTGGATTGAGTATCATGTTGCAAGCGAATGAATACCATGTTGCAACTTACTAACTTGCATTTGTTGCATTTTAATGTTGCAATTGTATTGAGTATCATGTTGCAATTGTATTGAGTACTGTGTTGCAACTTACTAACTTTGCATTTGTTTGCATTTGATGTTGTAATCTGTAAGAACTAGGTTTTTGCAAATCTGAATGAACCAGGTATACAACATATTTTGAACAAATCACATTTTTTATACAATTGTAACCATGTTTGCAACTTGGATTCAGTAACATGTTGTAATTATGGTAGTTTCAGACGATGCAATTCATTGAACAAGGTTTTTAAAAAGAGAGGGACTTACATGTTTTTAATGTCTTTCTCTGTGAATCCCCACATATGGCGACCATCATATAGATCAGACATGACATGCAATGCTGCCTGATGCGGAACTCCGTTCCTTGTCATTATGTTGAACAGGTCAGACATCCCTTCTTCCATGTGTTTGTGTGCGTGCATGTATCTGATCATTCTAGGGGAAGGCCGGAGCTTGTGGTTATGTGCTTCTTGTACATGGTCAAAGTACCGAAAATTCTCCTTCATATTCTTCTTAACTTTCACATAAGCCCGGCGACCACATCTTTTGATCCCTTTTCGCTTTTTTGCGGGCTCTTCCTTATTTTTGCTATCATGTTTCCCTTCCCTTGTTGCGAGACCCAATGGTTTGTCTGTTTGCTTGTTCTTGCTGTCCCCTCGAAAGTTTGAACCCAAATGAGTCTTGCATAATCTTTGTAAAATGTGTAGGCATCTTCCATTGTGGGGAACTGTTGGCCCACCCCGGGCACAAACACCGGTGCTATAGCTGCATCCTGATAACAATAAAACATTCAGCACATAGTTAGTTTGGCAAGTGAACAAATTGTTTTTCAACAGGCTCTTTGATGTCGGGTTGCAAAACGGTTTTTCGGACACGGTTGCAAATGGACAAATACAAGGTTGCAATTACCGCTTTATGTTGGATTTAAAAATAAAACAAGTCTGGTGGGACTGGAACCAAAGAAAACGTTGTTGCAACCGACGTGATTAGTTAGTTGCAACTCAACATTATTATGAACTGCAATTTTTTTGTACTTATTTTTTGGCGGTGTCAATCTAGCAACTAAAAACGTGTTGTGTTGTGTTTGAATGTTGGTGGTGGTTGGGGGGGGGGGGGGATATGTGAGTGCTTACCGGGTAGAAGAGCCGGTTTGCATCCGAGTCACCAAGTCTCCCGGAGCTAACGTCTGCTTGGCGGCGTGATCGTCGGTGTGGTGTAGGGGATCATGAGATCTTGGTGTGGTTGTAGCCTTCCAGATTCGCCGGTGTCCTCGGGGAAGGTTGGTTGTCGTCGACGTCGGTGGTGCTTCTCTCGGGACTTCCAAATCAGCTCGTCTGTTCGTCGGATCTCGCCCGTGAGGTCCATGAACGCCTCGATCACCCCAAGCAACGGCGCGAATCAAGGCGGTGTCTGCCAGGACCATTGCAGCGTGTGATCCTGGTTCGATTTCATGGGATCCCATCTATTCCGACGAGGTATTGGATTTTTGGAGGGTTTTGGTGGTGGCGGAGGCGGAGGCGGAGGCGGATGATGCGGTGGTGGTGGAGTCGAATTATGTCAGTTGTTTTGTATTTATGTCAGATGTTTTGTTGCCCGAATCGTTTTTTTCTTCTGCTTTTAATTAGTTGTAATTGGTGCAGAGAACGTGTTGCAATCGGACGTATAGTGCTATTGCAATTGGTGTAGACTCGGGCCGCGGGCCGCATCCAACCTGATGTGACCGGGGGCGGCCCACGTGGCAAGTTGTGCGGGGCGGGGGAGCTCGTCTTTACACGCCGGCGCTCCCGGGGCGCTTAAAGGGGTCTTTTGCTTTTTGAATCCAGTGTGATTACAGAATCCAGCGCTCTTCCTCGCGGCGTAGGGGGCGTTCCTCCTGCGCTCTTCCTCGCGCTCGCTGTGGCGATTTGCTCCGGCGACCTCGTGCTTCCTCGTCGCGGATTACTGCCACAGGTTTGTACCCGATTCCACTTCGGTTTGTACCCGATTTCACCTCGTGCTTCCTCGTCGCGGAAGGGGAAAGTTGTTCGTCCCCAGCGATTTGTGTCATCGTCGGTTTGATTGTAGAGGCAATCTATGTTTCTCCGCGCCTCCCTGTCTCTGTGCTTCTCCTCCCTCTAACTGATTATGTTTTTGGTTGGATTTGGGGGTTTGTTTGGTTCTGGATGTGGAATTGGATGTTGGGTTTGGGATGATGCGCCCCTGGTAGAAAAAAGCGTGGTTAGATGAGTGTGTCACTTCCTTGATGTGGTAGAGGAGTCGATCAATTGTTAGTTTTCAAATATTGCGAGATCTGTTTTTGTATGATCTCTATTATTATGATGTGCTTGTTTTATTAAGCATCCCGGTTGAAGCAAATGAAAGGGACAGGGAGTTTTTGGTGGGGATGGATGTTATAGTCAAGTTGTGGCTTCAATGTACCAACATAGAAAACTCTACTTGTTGTAACAGGATGTCAATAGTTGTTGCAATTCGTTGGGTATTGTTGTTGCAATTGATAATATTCCCTGTTTGTTTTTACATACTTACCTGATTTTTGCATCTGATCTGCAAATAATCTGTGTAATGATATTTCTTGCAAGGTGGTTACTAATATATTTTTCCTTGCTATTTAGACATGGATGAGGATGAGATTTTTTCGGATGATGGTCACTCAAGCAAATGGTGATAGTGAGGATGAGTACTCTCATCCTATCAGCTTACAAGATGAATACAAGTCCGATGGTTTGAGTGATGGAGAGGTTTGTAAGCTTATCTATTGTTGTTTTATTTGTTTGTCCACTTGTATATATTATAATAATCGATATATCATTTCTGTATTTTTAGAATTCACATGTTTGCTGATGTTACTTGCAATGTTGAACACTTTCAAGCATGTTCATAAAGCACTTTGTCGGGGAGTAAGTTGTGAAACTATTTTGCATCACTTAGTTGTTTGTATCTATTCATTTCATGTGAACTGTATCGATTTTTTGTTTGTTGTATTCTCGCTCACTAAAATTGTTTGAAACCATTGCTAAACCAAGACGTCCCGGTCCTCACCCCCCAAGCTTCTACAATGGTATATATTTAGTTTGGATCCATATGTTGCAAATGGTGTTTGTTTGAGTCCATATGTTGCAAATGGTGTTGCAACATTAGATATGTGTATATGTGTTTGTGTGTATGTTTCAATTCCCTTGTTTTTTGCAATCTTGTTGCATTTCTATTACTTTAGGTGTTGCAATTCTAGCCACTCCAGTGTTGCAAATGGTGTTTGTTTGATTCTAGTTTCCTAATAAGACCCTTTTTTTAAATTCTTTTTCCCGAGTAGCCGGGCAGCGATTAGAGGTAGAGGTAGAGGCAAATCAAATGATGGTCTTTGGTACTTCAAGTAAACCTGGAAGTAGGTTCAATTGTAGATTTTTTGGACAGAACATAGTTGCAATGTTAGATGACAGGAAGAAGAAGATAGTTGTTGATCGAGGTTTTGGAATTTTGCTCGAATATGATGGTTGTTCAGCTCCAAAGGGTTTTGTGAAATGGATAGCAGACCAGGTGGATATCAATTGTGGTGACATTGTGATTGGAGGGAAGGTGATCCCATTTGATGCAATGTCAGTGCATCTGTTTTTAGGGATTCCGATCGGTGGTGAGGATATCAAGGAGAATCATTCGATTCGACGAAGAATGATTTCTAGCCAAAATTCAGCTTACCTCCCTCCCTTCCATCAAGTCGTTTAGCGACAAGTTGTTAGAAGACACACTATCTGATGATGACTTTTTCAGATATTTCATGGTTGTTGCTTTGTCCACTTTCTTGTGTGCTAGTTCAAATCCCTTTCCCAGTCCCCAATACTTGGGTCCACTCATTGATTTATCAAATGTGACTAAATGGAATTGGTCGAAATTTGTGTATGAGTGGTTGTTGTCTTCTATACAAAAGTACGTAAAACAAGGGTCGCGGTGACATTGGTGGTCGTGGATACTTCCTTGGTGTAAGTGTTGCTGATTTTTGTTCATGAAGTCCTTTCTATTTTTTACAATTAGAGCATGTTTTAGTGATTCCATTTTGTCTTCATAAATGTAGGGTTACTACCTTGATTTCTTAAAGTATGGTGGACCTATTAAACCCGCTTTGTCGACATGCCAAGGATATTTTGTTGGAAGGGCTTAATGATTAAGCAAGATTGTTCGTATGATTGTTTGTTTGGGAACACTTATGGAAAGAGGCCGGTGAGTTACATATAGTGCATGCACTTTGTGAACACTAATTGTATTGATGCAATTATGTATGAATCCTTGTTGCAACTGTGCAGTTTTTTGTAGTTGCAATTGCATTTTTAATACTTTGCTATACACGATTAATGTTTCTATCTCATCTACAATTTTAGTTACTACATCTGTTGCAAGTCTGCAGTTGTTTTTGTTGTAATAAGTTTTCCCTATGTGTTGTTTATATGAAATCGGTTATCTTTGTCGGTTGTAATTCATGATTAAGTAGACTTGTTTGCCTTGTTTTTTGTTTCCAAGCACATTATCACCCCCTGTTGATATTTTGTTGAAATATGAATTGTGCTAATTGGCTTATCGTATCGGTTGCTCTTGGTAAGTTGTTGTAGTTGCAATTGGTCGAAAATTTCATTTTCAAACCGAACAGTCAACTTAGGTGTCTAGTATCCATGTTACGTCTTGTAGTTGCAACTACTACGTTGTTGTAGTTGCAATTGGTCAGCAATTTGTTGTAGTTTGGTTGATTACCTCTTGTTGTGTAGGTCAAATATTTCAAAAACACCATTTATGCATCAAAGTATGATGATGAAGAGGCTTGTGTTGATTTCAAGTATACTATGGAGAAACATTGCAAGTTTATCGGGCCCGGAGGTTTGTTTATTTGTGTTTTGTGTTTATGAGCTACCTTCTATAATGAGTTAGATATATAATTGTTATTTCAACTGTGTAACTACGTTACGGGATAGAGAGTGCATGTACGGGATTTACTGAGAGAGCATCGATGAGACTTGGTTATTCTTGTCCGGATACTCTTGTTGCCAAGATGTTCACATACATGCATGCGGTTTTATGAAGGAGATGGTGTTGATGAAAGCAAGGGTCGGCGAGACTTCTTCTTGCATTTGGCTTTTCCAAGTCATGGTAATGGGGAACATGTAGATCCAAGTCATGCATATGAAGCTCCTTTGCCTTCGCAGGACCTGTTGATGAGACAAATATTGCCGGGTACAAGTAATACGGCCGTGAATGAAGGCAATGTTGTTGGTGATGGTACCGCCAGTGATTGCCGTGAATTTCGCCAGAAGAAGTTGGTGTGTTTCCCGGTTCGGAAAAAGAAATGATGAAGTTGATATTGTTGTTGTTGAGCGTCATGAAAGAGAATCTTCTCGTGACGAGAGATACTAGAGTCGATGGTGTGTATGATGCTCCCGCTAACGAGAATTCTTTCTTTTTCGATCACACCGAGATCATATCTCGGGGTAACTCTAGTCGAAATGGTAGTGTGCCTCTGAATGAGTGTGATGTTAATGTTTCGGTGTTAAGCAACCCTTGAAATAGCATCTAGTGGAGTTGCTTTGCCAATGAAAAAGAAACTGAATCTCATGGAGGTGTTGATAAAATGGAAGGAAAATTGGATGAGGGTGCGTCCTTCGAGCATGTAGTTGGTAAGTTTTTTTTTTAATTGCACTCTGTTATCTGTTGTTGCAATTGATAGCATATCCCCTGTTGTAACCGTATGTGAATCCTTGTTGCAATTGGTTAGATACTCCGTAGCATATCGTTGTAACAGACTTGTTATGTTTGCAAATAAGATTTTGTTGTAATCTGAATTGTTTGATTTATCTTATTGTATCGCAATGGTTTAGCATGTTGTTTTGGCTTTGCTTAATCAGTTCAATTGGATGGGAAGAGGAAAAGAGTTGGATCAAAAGAGACATGCTCAGATGGAGCTTCTAGTCCAATGAAAAGTAATAGTAGAAGCAAAGGTTCGAAGGTTCCATTTGTGGAATTGGAGCTACGGTGACAACCCCGTCGAATTGGATCAAGCTTCCGTAATAACTTATAAGCGTGCAAGCAACGGTGAAGCGCAAAAGGCAATGCGTCGTTGCAGCGATCCAATTGAATTAGTTTCTTCGGATGGGTCACCAGGTCTACCTAACTTCTTCCTTGTTTGTGGTTTTTTGTTTGTTGTTGATTCATGATTTTTTAATTTGTCCATATATTTGTTTTTGCAGATGCAATTATGTTACTTATGTTGTTGCAAATGTCAAATAGCTAGTTTCCATGGTTGCAATTATGTTACTTATGTTGTTGCAAATGTCATTCACCATCAACCTTCCCCATCCCTCCATTGCCTTGTTACTATTTAGTTGTTTACAAGGTTGCAATTTAGGTGTTGTTTGTTTGGTCTTGCTTCATTAGTTTTAAATTTGTCCCTATATTTTGTTTCCAGATGCAACTGGTGGTACAAAAATTGTCAAAAGGAGAACGAATGCATCTCAATGTACAAGTTCTGCTATTGTATCCCCCAAGGATCGAGATGGAATATCTAAACAAGTTGGTAGATCCCCTCTGTGTCGCGTTGGAAATGGTAATGATTTTTTTGCATTATGTGTAGTAGTAGATGACGGTTTCGAGTTTGTGCAATTATGATGTTCCAGTTGTGCAGTATATCCTTTGTGTTGACATGTTAGTGTAATTATTTTAAAACAGGTAACCCAGCACATGTTGACAATAATTGTTTGAAGAAGCCTGCTGTACAATTTAACAGTCCCAGTATGCCTTCATTTAGAATGTTTGAGGATGAAGATGATTATGGAAATGTTGTTCAAGATCCTAAGCTGAGGCGGCCTTTTCCTACAGCTACTTCAATGTCTTGTCCAGTTGAGAGAGCTAAAACATGTCCATTTGGTGGAGTGAGGTCTGGTAATGCCACGGTTGCTTCTGCGGCTGTGCATGACCAAAAGAATTCTGTGGTATTCCTCTTTGCCTATTTTAGTCTTGCCATTCGTATCATCCTGTTGTGAACCTGACTTACTCTCATTATCTATCAGGAACATAATAGGGTTGTTTGTAATGAGCAGAATGTTGTCCCTCATGCAAAGAGGAGTGCAAAGACTTACATTGATGGAACTGTAAGCTTATGTTTAATATTAGATCATGTATTAGTTAGACATGTTTTAATCTTGTTTTTTGTGTCTAATTTTGTATAGAATTAATATTTTCTTATTTCATGATTAGGAACATATCACTATGGTGTCTTTGCCTCTTACTGAATATTCTGAGGATGGTCAACATTCCGTTGCTGCTTCTCGTCTCCCTGATACCAAAACAAATGGAGCTCCAATGCCCATTGTATAACAGATCTGCCAATCTTTTTCTTTTTCTAGAAGTTTGCTGCGATTGTAACACCTCTTGAGTTATTGCAACAGCTTTTTTGCAATTGTTGTGTGAATAACTTATGATATGTATCATTAGGCATTTTTGTAAATACTGTTAACACTATTGTGTACCTATTATTATTTTTGATGAATGGTGTATATATTGAGTCGTGTGAGTGACATTGTTTGTTACGTAAGGTGGATTGTGTGTTTGCGGTCATTTAAGTGGTATAGTCCAAGCGTATTATGAAACAGGACTATGAGTAATCCATTGACATGGACTAGTTGTTTTTCTTTTTATGGTTAAATTTTCACTTGTTTTCTATTTACTTGTTTGCAGATACCTTCAAGATTATCTACTCCAGTGCGAGAGGGCTCGTCTTCTGCTGCACATGGTTTTACATGTTTGTCAGCAAGGTCTGTTGGGAGTGATTCTTTGAGCAGTGAAGCTTTTTGGCAGCCTTCAACCTCTAAAGTTGCTATTAATCCTCCAAATCGTCTTGCACAACCAAGCACTTGCAAGATTAGCTCATTTGCTGAACCGCACCAGAAGATTAGAGTCTCAAAGGAGGAGTGCGAGTTGTATGCAATAGCTTTGGAGATGGCTGTAGATAAAGCAAAGCACAAGTGAGTATGAAATATATATGTTGTCTATTGTGGTCATCAATCTGTTGCAATTGGCTATCAACTATGTTGCAAATGTGGTCATCAATCTATTGCAATTGGCTATCAACCTGTGTTGTCTATGTCTTTCCATAGAAAAGAGTTGTCTATTGTGATTTTGAATGTTGTGCTAGGACAGGACCCTATCTTGTCTCTGTCTTTCCATAGAAAAGAGTTGTCTGTTGTGATTATGTATGTTGTGTTAGGATAGGACCCTATTTTGTCTCTGTCTTTCCATAGAAAAAAATTGTCTGTTGTGATTATGTATGTTGTGCTAGGACAGGACCCTATCTTGTCTCTGTCTTTCCATAGAAAAGAGTTGTCTGTTGTGATTATGTATGTTGTGTTAGGACAGGGACCCTATTTTGTCTCTGTCTTTCCATAGAAAAAAAAATTGTCATTGTGATTATGTATGTTGTGCTAGGACAGGGACCCTATCTTGTCTCTGTCTTTCCATAGAAAAAGAGTTGTCTTTGTGATTATGTATGTTGTGCTAGGACAGGACCCTATTTTGTCTCTATCTTTCCATAGAAAAAAATTGTCTGTTGTGATTATGTATGTTGTGCTAGGACAGGACCGTATCTTGTCTCTGTGTTTCCATAGAAAAAAATTGTGTGTTGTGATTTTGTGTGTTGTCTCATTATTCCTTGTTTCTTGTCTAATGTTGATGTTTTCATTTGTTATGCAGTCTTGAGGTTGTGAACTACAGTCTTGTGATTGTGAAGATGAGTGCGCTTCTCTCTTTGAAACCTGGAGGAATTGTTAGCTGTTTTGTTATCAATGCTTTGTGTAGACTCTTGTTTGTAAGGAAGCACCCTAGGACATCGAGGAAGCATTACTTCTTCTCCACAGTTGGGGTAAGTTTTGGAAAAAGCATTACTCCTTCAATGGAATGACTCTGTAAATTGTTATTCATGTTAATTTTCTTGTTTAGGATTATCTTATCGGTAATCATGGTGTCAATGATGTCAACGAGAGTAAACTTCGTTCAAATGCTTTGAAAAGTTTCCAAGGTGCCAATAGAGCTAGTTGGTTGGGTAGTAGAAACAACATAAGCGTAAGTATCCTAACTGCATTATAAGTACATTATGACTCGTAAGTATCCTAACTGCATTATAAGTTGTAATTGTTACTGAGGTGAAGTTGCAATCGGGAGCCATTAGCTGTTGCAATTGGTTGCAACTTTGTTTTTGTCAAAGTTTTTTGTTGCAATTCTGTCATCTTAGGTGTTGCAATTTGCTTTTAGTAAACAATCTTGAATTGGTTGCAACTTTGCAGTTGTATTTCCCTATTTTGTTCGGTGGTCGCTGGCATGTTGTTGTTGTTGTTCCTGAAAGGAGATGCTGCATTGATTTGGATCCGTACTGCGCGTGCTTGGGAATTGATTTTGCTTTTAAAAAGGCGCTTCAAGATGAATTTGTGAGTAGCTTTTCTGATTTTGGTAGCTCTATTATCTTGGTACAACTCATGTTGATTTTTGTTCTGTATTTGTTATCTCAAATTTAGCTTGCCAACATAGAGGAAATGTGGAGAGAAGTTGTAAAAATTGACTATGGATGTCATGGATACAAAGTGATGCATGAGGCAAATATGTCGTTGCTGAGTGACGAGTATGTTTAGTTCAATTTTATAGATTGTTGCATATATATTGATGTTTTTTGCCTTTTTTTGTTTGTAACCATCTTTTTATACTAGCAGTTTCCTAAATGAGAGTGGGATCTGTGCTATGGTGAATCTGGAAAACTTTGATCATCAAGTCAGAATGAAAGACAATTAAATGATCGAGTGATTTTGGAAATCTTCGGATCAAGTACCTAAATGATCTGTTGTTTTGTCCAGAAAATATTGCAATTTATGGTGCATCTAAAATCAAGGAGGTAATATTGCCTGTTTTTAGCTGCTAGTTATTGTTTGTAGTTTATCCCTGTTGTAATCAGTAATTGTTTGTGTATCCCTGCTGCAATTGGTATGATATCTTTGTTGCAATTGGTAGTATCTGAATATGGTTTTGGGTCTCATTATATTTTTGGTATTTCAGGTGTATGAAGAAAAGTTTGGACAGGGTATCTGATTATAGGTAACTAAGCTATCAGGTATGTTAAATTTTCTGGTCTGCATCTGAGTTGCTTGTGTGGTATAATGTTATGGTTTTGGGTCTCATTATATCTTGGTATTTCAGGTGTATGGAGAAAAGTTTTGGAGAAGCTATCTGGTTATAGGTCTATACATAGTAGTAGAAGAGGCCATGATGTCCATTTTTAGTTAGATCTTGCTAAGGATGGTACCATCTGTTGGGTGTTGCAACTGTGGCCATCAATGTATTGCAATTGGTTATCCACTGGGTTGCAATTTGTAAAGTGTGCAGTGATTTTTCAAGTCAAATTGACTGGATGACTAGTCTGACCACTGGTTTTTGATCGTATGCTGAATTTTTTGCTTTTGTTAGGACACCTCCCTCTCTTGTTTTTTTTTTCCATGAATCGAAAAATTTGTCTTTTTTTCCATGTTCGCTGTTCCACGACAGCTTCTTATATTGTCTATAGACATAGTGACAAGCGCTTACATACTCGAAAAAAAAGTTCGTCAGACAAAGGGGGGTGGGCGACCCACGTGCAGTGCAACAACTGGTGCAGTGCAACAACGTGCAGTGCAAGGTGCGGCCAGACAAAGGGGGTGGGCGGCTGCACCTTTGCTTGGCGCGGTGCAGTGCAACAACGTCTGGTTACAAGTTGCGGCGGACAAAGGGGGGGGCCGGCGGTCTGGCGGGCGTCTGTGCAGTGCATGCGTGGGGTCTGTGCATTCGCTACGCAGTTGCACCTTGTTGCATTTTAGCCTCGTCCCTATATATATATATATATATATATATATATATATATATATCGGACGATTGAGAGTTTGTTTGGCTCACAACTAACCGTAATTGAACACCGAGTCAATCTCTTAGATGGACGACCGATCTCTTGCCGTGATGGATTTGAGGTGAAAGAAAACCAGTGAAAAAAAAAAAGCAGAAATTTTCGTGTAGGTATAGATAAATGAATTTCGAGATTTTCTGTTTTTCTTAAATTTGATTGAATTTATAGGAATAAAAGTACTAATACAAATTATAATAAACTATTATAATCAGAAGAATTTGTTTTCCTCCTTTTAGATAATAATACTTTTGTATTTCTCAATGTAGAAAAATTTGTTTTCCTTGGTGCGAATTTAGATCCGTTACATCTTCATCCAGTGGTTCACAACCGTTTGCCTGAACATATGCTATTTTCCAGACACATGGAAAATAGGATATTCTTTTTTATTTGGCTTAGCATGAAGATCCAAGCTGCATGAATTTTTGGTATATGCACACGCCACACACTAGTTATTTTACCAATAATAAAAAAATAAGGGCACGCACAAGTCGCAGGGACAAATCATGAGAGCGTAGGCATGTCGGCCTCTTTGCTCTTGGGCGTGGACTACTGCTGCCCCAGAACGGCGCGTTGGCCAGCGTTGGCGTCGCTGCAGTAGAGGCAGGGGTGTTGTTGGAACCCCTCGCTTGCCGAGCACCTCCCCGGGCGCGGCGCACCAGCTCCCGGTTGCTCATCGGCGCCGGGTGCGCCGCCAAAGACAGCCGCAGCGCGGAGCTGAACGCCCAAGACGCCGCCGGGCCGCCGCGACGTCGTCCCCCTCCACGCCCGCCGACGCCTCGTCCGTCGGCACCCGCTCAGCAGGATCCCCGCATCGGCGCCGCCGCTGGTGGTGCTGCCGTCGTCGTGGTGGAGGTGGTAGAACTTTGCCGCCGTCGTCGCCAAAGAGCGCCACGAGGTGGTCGGCGACGTGGTGGGACGCGTCCAACGCCCGACGAGCTGGACAGTGGCCGCGGAACCGCGGCGTTGTTGGAATTTAAATGTTAAGTGGGCTTGGCCCAATAACAAATTCTGAAATTCCTAAAGAAATCTCAAAGGCCCATTCATGAATATGGAAAGGAGGGAGTAGTGGAATCCTTTAGTACCACATTGCTTATGGAAGGTGGAGAGGACCAACTTATATACGGAAGTTGTTCCTACCTTCTCAAGTCTAGTGTGAGAAGGAGAAAGGGAACTCCACACGCGCTCGCGCTCGCCTCGCCTCGGCCCGGGCGGGGCGGGCGAAAGGCGCACGACATGCGCGCGTGAATGGTCTTCCGAAATCCGGCTCCTCGCCTTGCGGGGCGCGGTCTCCTTTTTGCGCTTCAGTTTTTGGTCTTTTGGTTTGCGAGTTCTAATCAAATACGAACGGTAGAGTCCTAACCGGTTTAGATCGTGATTGTGTTACGAGGTCGGTTCACCCGGACTATATAAGCAGACCACCGGCCACGCTAAAACGCATCCAATCTAAAGCTTAGAGCTTTTGCCTCTTCTCGCTGCTGCGCCGCCGTCGCCAAGTCTCCAGCCCGATCGTTTGCGTGCACTAGCGACCGGGCGAGCAGTCTCGGAACCGTCGTCTTCGCGATCCTGCACCGAGAAAGGCGAATAAGGTTTTTGGGAAGCGCTCTTCGCGCGACGCTTCCCCAAATCTTCGTCACGGCTCGTCTACCGAGAAGGACACACGGAGGACCGTCCGGCCGCCGTCTTCGTCGACAACGTCTTCAAGCAGAACCGATCGAGGACCGTCCCAGCGCCGTCTTCGTCGACAACGTCTTCAACAGCAACCGATCGACGACAGCGACAGCGACCTGGAGGAACTCGGCTTCGCTTTCGGGAATCTCTCCATCAAGTTGTCATCAACGCCAGTCAGGTATTCTTCAGATCCAATCTTTATGTTAGTCATGTTCAGTCAATCCAATCTATCTGGTATGCTAGTTCTGTTTACACCTGTTGTCATGATCTATGATATGCGATTATGCTATGCTATGATCTGCGTTATGTATTCATGTTATGCTAGTATGCTTTACTTGCTCTATCTAGTAGATCTTTTAATCATGATTTATTTGATGGAATTAATCTGGAAATTGCCTATTTACTTAACAATCCAAAAACCTTATTATAGGTCTTTTCCAGTTCCAATGGCTAGTTTTGTTGATGCTCTGAGGCCGGAGAAATTCTCTGGTGAGCACTTTAAGAGGTGGTCTGTAAAGGTCATAGATTGGCTTACTGCCATGGATGTTTTCTGGGTCAAAGATGGCTTACCTGAGGGAGACCTTTCTGATGAAGATCAGAATAAATTCCGGAAGGCCACTGAAATCTTTGTGGGAGCTGTGCGCAATGTGATATCAGATCATATCTATGATGCTGTGATGCACTATAAAAGCGCTAAAGCTATGTGGGATTATCTGAACACTACCTATGGTGCTTCAGATGCAGGCAAACAACTGTACATCATGGAGAGCTTTCATGACTATAAGATGGTTGCAAACAAATCTATAGTCGTTCAAGCTCATGAGATACAAATACCGGCTAAGGAACTTGAACTCCTTGAGTATGTTATACCCGATGAAGTTGTGGTCGGTATTATTATTGCCAAATTACCTCCTTCATGGAGGAACTTTGCCACAAGCCTCAAGCATAAGAGAGTGAAGATATCGGTTGAAAACCCGATTCAATCTCTAGATGTTGAGGAGAAAGCTCGGGCTAAAGATCATACCGAGAAGGGGAACGAGGAAAGTAGCGCCCACTTTGTCCGGAGAAACTTCAAAGGCAAGAACAAAGGAAAGGGAAAACAGCAAGAACCTTTCAATGCTAAAGCTACTACTACCTTCAAGAAGAAGAAGAAGAAGGAGGACAAGTCCGAGATGCCTTGTTTCACTTGTGGTGATCTTGGCCATTTTTCTAAGGAGTGTCCTCGGCGCGGACCGTAAAACGTAAGAAGGTCAACCTCGTGGATCGCAACCAATGCCGATGACGGGTATGGTAATCTTCCCATCTTGTACTTTTCCGATTTCAATCACCTAGTTGGTGGCTTGATACGGGTGCTAACATTCACGTATGTGCTGACATCTCTTTGTTCTCTTCTTATCGTGGGCTCCAAGGTTCCTCCGTCCCCGATGGGGAATGGATCACATGCTTCGCTTCGTGGTGTTGGCACGGTAGATCCGAAGTTTACTTCGAAAGATCGTGGTAAAAGAACGTGCAAAGATGTCCCTACTATTCGCAAGAACCTTGTTAGCGTTTTCTTTTGTTAAGAGATGGTCTTAAAGTAGTGTTAGAGTCCAATAAAGTAGTTATGTCTAAGCATGGACAATTTATTGGTAAAGGCTATGATTGCGGAGGTTTGTTCCGCCTAAGTTTGTCGATTTTTAATAATAAGTCAGTCAATCATATTTGTGGCACAATTGATGATAATTCTAGTGTTTGGCATTCTCGTTTATGTCATGTGAATTTTGATTTGATGTCACATTTATCTAGCTTGCGGTTAATTCCAGATTTCATCATTGCCAAAGGTTCTAAGTGCCATAGTTGTGTGCAATCTAAGCAACCCTCGAAAGCCTCACAAGGCAGCGGAGGAGAGACACTTGGCACCTCTAGAGCTCATACATTCTGATCTATGCGAGATGAATGGTGTGTTGACTAAAGGTGGAAAGAGATATTTCATGACGTTAATTGATGATGCTTCTAGATATTGCTATATTTACTTGCTGAAAACTAAAGATGAGGCATTAGACTACTTTTTAAAATCTTTAAGGCTGAAGTTGAAAATCAACTAGAAAGGAAAATTAAACGTCTAAGGTCGGATCGTGGTGGTGAATATTTTCCTATAACATTTGATGAGTTTTGTGCGAAACATGGTATTATTCATGAGAGGACACCTCCCTATTCGCCCGAATCCAACGGGATTGCCGAGAGGGAAAAATCGTCTGTTGACCGACTTGGTTAACGCCATGTTAGACACTGCCGGTTTATCTAAGACATGGTGGGGGAAGCTATATTGATCATGCGAGTCATGTCCTCGAATAGAATTCCAAACAAAATAAAGAGACAACACCATATGAGATATGGGTTGAAGGAAACCATCACTTTCATACTTGCGCACGTGGGGATGCTTTGGCGAAAAGTCAATGTTCCAATCAATAAGAAGCGTAAGCTTGGACCAAAGACGGTAGATTGTATCTTTCTTGATATGCTCACAACAAAGATTGCCTATCGATTTTTAGTAGTAAAATCTGAAGTTTCGATATGCATGTTGATACTATCTTTGAATCTCGTGATGCTACATTTTTTGAGAATATATTTCCTATAAAAGATATGCATAGCAATGCTAAGTTTTCCACCGAATTAGCTCCCGAAATTACTATACCTATCGAGTCTCCTATTGAGTCGTTTGAGCAACCACTTGAGAAGAATGACAATGAAGTTCCCGTGAGGAACAAGAGACAGAGGATTGCAAAATCTTTTGGTGATGATTTCATTGTGTACCTTGTGGATGATACTCCCACCTCTATTTCGTGAGGCATATGCATCTCCGTGATACTGAGATGATTGGAAAGAAGTCGTCAGTAGTGAGATGGACTCGATTCTTTCTAATGGAACTTGGGAGCTTTTCGAACTACCTTTTGGTTATAAACCAATCGGTTGTAAGTGGGTGTTCAAGAAAAGCTTAGACCTGATGGTACTATTGATAAGTACAAGGCTCGCCTTGTAGCTAAGGGCTAGACTCAAAAGGAAGGAGAAGATTTCTTTGATACTTACTTTGTTGCTAGAATGACCACTATTCAACACTACTATCCTTGGCTGCCTCATATGGTCCGATCATTCATCAAATGGATGTAAAGACAGCTTTTCTTAATGGAGAGTTGGATGAGGAGATCTATATGGATCAGCTGATGGGTTTGTAGTAAAAGGTGAAAAGCTTAAGGTGTGTAAATTATTGAAGTCTTTGTATGGCTTGAAACAAGCACCTAAACAATGGCATGAGAAGTTTGATACTACGTTAACTAATGCCGGCTATATTGTTAATGAAGGCGATAGGTGTGTGTATTATCGACATGGTGGGGCGAATCTGTTATATTATGTTTATATGTTGATGACATTCTAATCTTTGGTACAAACATGAATGTTATAAATGAGGTCAAGTCTTTCTTGTCAAAGAATTTTGATATGAAAGATCTAGGAGAGGCCGATGTAATTCTAAACATTAAGCTAATTAAGGAAGAGAGTGGGATTACTTTATCGCAATCTCACTATGTTGAGAAGGTCCTGAGTCGTTTGGCTTTATGGATAGAAAGCCTTCTCCAACACCTTATGATCCTAGTGTGACATTACGAAAGAATAAGAAGCGTACTAGAGATCAGCTCAAGTACTCTCGCATTGTTGGTTCACTCATGTATCTAGCGAATGCAACCGCACCCGCACATCTCTTTTGCTTTGTGAGCAAATTGAGTAGGTATATGTCCAACCCGGGTGATGATCATTGGCATGTACTAGAAAGGGTCTTGTGCTATCTTAAAGGTACAATGAGCTATGGAATTCGCTATTCCGGGCACCCAAACCGTGCTAGAGGGATATAGTGATGCCAACCGGATTTCGATATTGCTCAAATCTACGCCACAAGTGGGTATGTATTTACTCTTGGAGGTGGCGCAGTTGTCATTGAGGTCTTGTAAAATGCACTATTTTGACTAAGTCAACCATGGAAGCAGAACTTATTTGCTTTAGAAACAAAGATCCGCAGACGCAGAGTGGCTACGTGAGCTCTTGTCGACTTGCCGGTGGTTGAAAACCAAGACCGGCTATCCTTATGAACCGTGATAATCAAACAAAGATCACTAAAGTGAATAGTGCAAAGGATAATTCAAAGTCAACAAGACACGTTAAAAGACGTTTGAAGACTGTCCGAGAAATTGAGAAGCTCCAGTAATAATCGTATCCTATATACGTACGATAAAAACCCGCGAGATCCCTTTACTAAAGGACTATCACGTAATGTGATAGAAATTACATCTAGGGAGATGGGTATGAGACCCATATGAGTTTTCGCAGTAGTAACCCAACCTTTTTGATCGGAGATCCCGTGACTAAGGACCCGAAAAAACAAGCTATTGGTAAACCGAGGAGAGTAAACTAATAAACCCTCTCTATGTGAAGATGCAATACTCTCAAGAGCAAAGAGGCTCAGATGGTAGGTTGGCAAGAATGCCTTAATATGTCCTATTGACTTGATAAGTAAAGATGCTTTGTCCTACTGAGCATTCTTGAAAGGGCATACCTATATGAGTTTGACCATTTAAACGTCGCAGCCTATGAGACTTGGGTGATCTCTAGTAAGCTCATGAAGAGACGAGGAGTATGACGTATATGCTCCACCCACGGGGGAAAGGCTCTTGGCAGCCAAGTACTAGTTTGGCTTTGAGCAAAAGCTTATTCGCACAAAACTTGCAATTCAAGGCGTAGTCCATTGTTCAAGTTGTGGATATGTGTAGTTTGAAGTTCTAGGCGGAAGTTCAACTTAACAGTCTCTATTTGAAACACTAGTATATCAAACGGTAGCGAGAACAGGCAAAATCTCTTAATGGGTATTTGAGATCCGGCGGGGATTGTTGGAATTTAAATGTTAAGTGGGCTTGACCCAATAACAAATTCGAAATTCCTAAAGAAATCTCAAAGGCCCATTCATGAATATGGAAAGGAGGGAGTAGTGGAATCCTTTAGTACCACATTGCTTATGGAAGGTGGAGAGGACCAACTTATATACGGAAGTTGTTCCTACCTTCTCAAGTCTAGTGTGAGAAGGAGAAAGGGAACTCCACACACGCCTCGCTCGCCTCGCCGGGCGGGCGGGGCGGGGGAAAAGGCGCGGGCGCCGCACATGCGCGTGAATGGTCTTCCGAACCGGCTCCTCGCCTTGCGGGGCGCGGTCTCCTTTTGCGCTTCCAGTTTTTTGGTCTTTTGGTTTGCGAGTTCTAATCAAATACTGAACGGTAGAGTCCTAACCGGTTTAGATCGTGATTGTGTCACGAGGTCGGTTCACCCGACTATATAAGGCACCAACCGCCACGCTAAAAACGCATCCAATCTAAAGCTTAGAGCTTTTGCCTCTTCTCGCTGCTGCGCCGCCGTCGCCAAGTCTCCGGCCCGATCGCTTATGCGTGCACTAGCGACCGGGCGAAAGGTCTCCGAACCGCCGTCTTCGCGATCCTGCACCGGAGAAGGCGAATAAAGTTTTTGGGAAGCGCTCTTGCGCGACCGCTCCCAAATCTTCGTCACGGCTCGTCTACCGAGAAGGACACGCGGAGGACCGTCCCAAATACCGCCTTCGCCGACAACGTCTTCAACGGCAACCGATCGAGGACCGTCCCAGCGCCGTCTTCGTCGACAACGTCTTCAACAAAGAACCGATCGGCGACGGCGACAAATCGACGGAGGAACTCGGCCGCTTTGGGAATCTCTCCATCAAGTTGTCATCAACGCCCGGTCGGTATTCTTCGGATCCAATCTTTATGTTAGTCATGTTCACCAATCCAATCTATCCGGTATGCTAGTTGCTAGTTTACACCCGTTGTCATGATCTATGATATGCGATTATGCTATGCTATGATCTGCGTTATGTATTCATGTTATGCTAGTATGCTTTACTTGCTCTATCTAGTAGATCTTTTAATCATGATTTATTTGATGGAATTAATCTGAAAATTGCCTATTTACTTAACAGGCGTACGGGAGGAACCGGCCAGCGTGGGCGTGGAGGTCGTGGTGGGCGGTGGCGTTGGGGCCAATCTGCTCCTTCTCCTGGTCGATGAGGCCACCGCTGTGGCACGAGTCGGACACCATGGTGAAGGTGGCGCCGGCCGGCACGCGGTCCACCAGCTGCCGGAAGTCCACGTCCGTGATGAGGTTGAAGTCGCATGGCACGATGGCCTCGTCGTCGCGGTCACCGTGGCCGTGGCGGCGTGGCCTGCCGCTGATGGGCGGCACGAGCGTGCCGTGGCCACTGAAGTGGAAGAAGAGCACGTCCTCGGTCGCCGCGCGCGCCACCATGTCGGCCAGCGCGCGCTTGACGTTGGCGCCGGTCGGGAGCACGTTGCTGCGGTCGTCGTCGGTGAGCACGGTGACGTCGCCCGGCGCAAAGCCGAAGCGGTCGAGGAGGACGGTGCGCATGGCGTGGACGTCGTTGATGCAGCCCTGCAGCTGGTACTCCGTGCCGGCGTAGTTGCAGCCCACCAGAACGGCCAGCATCTTCTTCTTCCCCGTGCGTGCCTCCATTGCCGTCGTCTTGTTCTTCTTATGCATCTAGCTCGATACCTCGATCTGGTACGGTGTGCTTCAGTCTCTGCGTGCGGCTTCCATTATAAATAGACTTGATCATAGCAGTTGTAATTGAGTACGCCATTGTCTTGGATTGGATCATTCGTTGCTTGCCTTGTGGATGCAAGCAAATAAGGGTCATTGTCTTGGGTTGGATCATTCGTTGCTTGCCTTGTGGATGCAAGCAAATAAGGAAGAAATAATTTGCCTTTGGACTTTGGAGTAAAGAAAGCAGCTGGACTTGACTGAGGCTGGCTTGCTTGCTTGCATCCACGAACTTGCAGAGTTTGCAATGAGAATGTGAGATACAAATTCATCCCAACCAGGTGTGTGTATAGATTAAAAAAAAAGCTTAAGCACGAATGAACATCTGTCCTAGTCTTGCTGAGGCGTCCACAGTGCAATTAGGTCGGTCGATCGTCAAGAACAATCCTTTTAAGATGGGGACCCTGCGTGCAAGAAATGAATTTGGAGTCCCAGTCGATCGGCCACCTTCAAGTGTACTTTAATAATTTGATTGTATAAACCTACTTATTATTACTTGTAGCTCAAAAAATTAATAAATATGATTCAACAGGTGCCAGTTTACATCCGAAATCTATCTAGATCATGAAGACATTGCCTTTTATTTTTTCTCAGATATGTATGACCTTAACTAGTGTAAGATTGAACGCTATTTCTTTGCTTCCACGCCTGCCTAAGCCATCTTTGTTAGCCAAAAAAGTGGCATGCATGTGCACCTCAAGTCGGTACAACGGCTCATGTATCATTTTTTGGGAAAAAAATAAAAGAAATTAGTTGATTAAGCAACTCTAAGAGTTGATCTATTATAGGATGCAACAGCCAAGTACCATGGAGTACAACTAGTAGGCAACTCATTTACCGAACGAGTCAATCTGCCTCTTTTTGTCGGCTACAGTCAACAAACGTCATGAAAACATTCATACTGAGTTCCGTTGCACACCTGGCTCTGTTTGTCAGTCTTGTGTATGTATGCACTGACAGCATGGCACATACTTCTACCTCATGTTCATCAGCCTCATCTTGCATTCTTGCCCACACACTAGCCTAACTGCAGCATTCTTTCATTGCTAGTACTCTTGGGAGACCGCAAGGAAAGGCTTGAAGGTGAGCACCAGCCTGATGACCTCTGTTAGACTCAGGAGCAGAAACACTATCTGGCCGCCTGCATGCATATATGAAAATGTCAAATTGGAGATTAATCAAAACCCTCTTTTAACATTTTGTTCAGATCTGAATCTTCTATGCTTTTATTGCAGTAACTACTTGTAAGATGATGTTGTAACATTTAAGAAGGTATTTAGTAGTGCAAAATCGCATATAGAAATTTACCTGGAAAGAACACGGCATGCTGGCGCTTTTCTGCCCATGACAACTAAGGATGGCAACGGGTCGGGTTCGGATCGGGTGGAGTCTCCGTGCACCCAAAATCGAAACCCAAATCGAAAACCAAAACCAAAACCGAAAACCAATTCGGTGGAAATCCATCACCAAAACCAAACCCGCGAATAAACCAAAACCCGAACGGTTACCAAACCCGCTGGATAACCCAAAACCGAACGGATACCCGTAGATATATATACACATATTCACATGTATAAACAAGAGACAACAAAAATAATAAATATTTTCATGAGTCAACTTTGAATAAATTTAATAATCTAAGTAAATAAGTTATTATTAACATAATATAAAACATGAGTTTTAATTCTAAATGATTTATTTCGGATATCCATTGGATATCCACGGGTGGAAAACTAAACCCGAAACCAAAACCAAACCGAACCCAAAACCGAACCTGAAAACCGTGGGTGAAATTCCAGCACCAAAACCGAAACCCCGCAGAACCGAAACCCGCGGATATCCGAACCGAAACCGAACCGCTGCCATCTTTAATGACAACCTACAGCCAGATGGGTTTCAACAGTGTGCTCCTTGTTAAAAAAACATATGCAGACACATAAATTTGCTTGTCCTGACTGGTCCATGCTTTCATGTATATCACACAACAAGGAATCACTAATAATAAGCTAGGACTGGTAGCCAAAAACTGCCAACATTTTGAAGACTGCTATGAGCATTATATGAATAAAATAATAATAGGAGGGTCAGGCAGCACTGCTAGCTTGTACATACAAGATGCCTGCTCTGGCTGGAGCAAAAGCCTTGGACAAAGATATTGCCATTGTAGGCAGCTATTCGGTTTGCAGCGCCTCGTTCTTGTGGCTGCAGATAGCACCCGGTTCAGATGCTAGGTTTATTTGACATATTGACAACAATATCAATAACTGAATCTCTTCTTGGCGGGGCATCGAATGATAACCGATAGAACTGGCATAAGTTGGGCATGTACCACAGCATTGTTTTGCAGAAGGGAAGTGCCGGTAACTCTAGTGATCCGATCAACATACTTAGACAGTAGTATCCCAAAGCTGAACATTTGAATGAATCACAAAGGTATACTAAAAATACACAACCGGCATCTTTTTGTCCTGAATTATTAATTCTATAAAACAATACATGAGTGTACTGTATATGTATATTTAACCATGTAGTGGTTGCTGATGTGTTAAATCAGAGCTTAATCATAGTGAAGTACTTACTGCAAAAACGTTTTTGAGCATTGCTGCAATGAAGAGAGGCTCATCAAGTCTTATTCCTGACAAGTGTGCCATGAAGGGATAAGCAGCAATTATTGGTATAGATAGTGCCTGGGATGCTTATTGGTCAACTGACAGAAATATAAACAATTTTAAAAGAAAAAGGCATCAGTATGGATTGGATACACTGTAAGATGTCAAACAATAATGGTGACTGATAACACACCGATGAAACTCAGTTTGAATTGATTGGACCAAGGATTTTATTGATCCAACAGTAAGCAAAGATTTGATATACTAGAAGACTGGCACCAGTTGGGCAGAGGATAAGTATCGGCAATCCTGAAATTGTATTTACTACAATGTACAGGATTTATAACAATAAAACACAAACAACTGATCAAGTGGATGCCTCGGATTGATTGATTGATTTATTTATTTTTTTGGGGTGGGTGGTGGGGGGTGGGTGTAAATGGTTGAGTGGAATTACATGTGACCGTAAGAAGTAAGAACTTGACCACATCTTTAGACGCAACGCTAAGCCCGCCATATGTTTCTGTTACTTACGGTCCATACTGATTTTGAATCGCAACATTATCTAACTTTCGAAACGATTCATTTCAATGTAGAAGCTGTTGGAGTCGGAAAGTGGTACGTCAGTGTATGCGGTGTCATGAAGGAGAAGACGCAGTATGTTATAATGTAGGACATCAGTGGCCAGTTTCTGAGTCTCTTATTAGTTGGCTCTGTACTTTCCTGACTTGTAGTACCTTCTATCATTTCAACAGCTCTCTCGAGGCCTTTGTGCTTATGTAGGGTCTCTTGTTTAGTTGCTCGATGAATGACAAGTATAGAAATAAGCCAGCATCAAAAGTGCAAATTTATCTAACAAAATGTAATGTAACTTAATAAGGTAGGACAAAATATTCTCATGGAATTGGGACATATTTATGCATAGAAAAAATCATAAAATGCATTAAAAAAACTTTCCAACATTACAACAAAATTTTTGAAAGCATACATTGATATATAGAGCAGGTTGTACTTACCGCCTTAATGGAGCCATGCACAGCTAATGAAAACCAAGGTAGAGGAAAAGATATACATAGACAAGGCAATAAATATGGGAACCTGCATGATGCTGGAACAAGAAGATCAAATGAAAAAAAAAAAAAATCTTAGTTTTAAAAGGAATTAATTTTGGTCGAAAGGAATACTACCTTCCCACGGGTTTCTTATGTAATAAGGAAGGAAGGGAAATGGAGAAGGTTAAAAGTAAGTAATCCAAATGGTTGACAAACAATAATCTTTGTCAGATACCTGCGCTAGATAGCCCCCAATTGCTGGGCAAGTTATAACACCCATTCCCCATTACCTAAATTAAATTAAATGGATCAAACAGAGTCTATTGTAGTCAGTATGTGCTTATGTGTAGAGCTGGAGCTTACAACTTCAATGGAGTAGAGCTGGAATTAGGCTGCAGCAACTGACTGACAGTGACATATGTATTTCCTTCATCTCCTCTTATTAGAATTGCCACTTTGAACATAATAGAGCACATAACCTTACTGGTGTTGTGGTGCAAGAAATTCGTTGAGAGCCCCAAGAAGAAACCTTGTAGCAATAGCAAAAGCCACTCAGCACAAAACAAAAGGGGTGAACACAATGCTGAAACATAGACAAAAATGAGATCCAGATCATTGCATGATTTCTTTGAAGAAATCGCTTTGATACTTGAGTAGTTCATCTAGTAGCTCTTCCCCATGATTCACTGGACTATTACAGCCACAACCCAGATGAAGTGTCTGAAAGATCAGAATCAGACATGTTTCTAATAGTTTTATAATCTGCTAAAATGTATATTCACTTATGGTGCAAAACACTTTGCCTGCAGCATAGAGGGCTCTGACAACTGATAATGTCCATGCATAGGTGGCTATAGGGACACTAGAGCAGATGGTTCACAAGCAATAGCTCGGTGGCAATAAACATGCAAAGCAACAATTCTAGAAGATGTGTCTTTCTCCTCATGCATATATCCTGTTTTGCATAGATTTAAAGTTCTGGTCCATGAGATTAGGACGCAGGGCTCATAATTTCAGAGGTTCAAGATGATGCTGAAGGGCTTAGGTTTAGTGACTCTAAACCAAAAGGGTGAAGCTGATAATAAAATGCTGTGATAAATTTCTCTTATTTGGTTGAATTGGATGTAAAAGGTTTAGTAAACATTGGTTTTGATATGTTTGATCTTGAGAATTTTGTACTTAGCTTTTGTTCTTCAAGTCATTGTAGGGCGCCCGAAAGGCGCTTGATGTTCTAGTAACCATAACAGTGGGGTACCATTATGAAAGGCAACCTCGTAAGTTACCAGCTGATCAGTATCCATTCCACCTACTGGTTCCTAGTTTCAGTTTTTTTTAGTTGTTGCAACTTGGTGAAACCCAAGTGCTGATGCTCCACATGAGATCATCAGCAGCAGATTAAACAGCTGATAACCACTTAACTACCAGAGTGCCTATACATGTCTAGACGATACAGTTTCCTACATATATATGTTGTAACATCACTGCCATGGGATTAAAGCTTCACATAATTGCCTGGTGTTACATTGAACATTTGTCAATCTTGCTTTTGGTCAGCTGAAATGCTGGAATCACCCAGGCTCCACAGCTGCACTGCATACCAGCCCAGTTGAATTGTCCCAGACGGGCTTTGCATCCCATGCAAAAGAGCTTGTTTGCAACATATCCTTCTTCCACTGCAAACAGAGCACAAAGCAGATGAGAAGTTTAGACATTCATGACAATGCTCTAAAAACAAGAGGTAAAACATCATGCGTGGAAAACTGACCAGTTTGCATCCACTTCATGGGCTCCACGAAGATGCATGGACATTCTGGTTTTTCGCCATCCTCAAGCACATTGGAGAGTTTTCCTGCTCTGAAGCTCTTGCCACCCGCACCTACTTCATGGGTAACAACAAATTCTTGTGTTGCAAGCATTCTCCGGCATTTTCTGCAGCGGTAAATAACACCTGGATCAGAAGTTCGCTTCTCTAGGTTAACATCAGATTCTGCAGCTGTTTCCTGGCATGTTTTCGTAGGTTCTTCCTTAACCTCTAAGCCTGCTTCTGGAACAGCTTCCTTTTCTGAGATAATATCAGTTTTGACCACTGCGCCCTGACATGTTTCCACAGGCTCTTGGTTAGCCTCAGATACTGGAGTTTCATCAGTTTCCTTTTCTGGGTTAACATGATTTTCCATGGGATTTTGACTGATCTCTGATCCCAGCTTTTGATGAATCCCCGAGTTAGGCGTCTGACAGGCTTCCATCTCCTTCAAGCCACATAATATCAGTTATACTAAAATTTTCATAAATGCAACAACCCTAGAATAATAATATGTAAAGTTAACTTACCGTGCTTTTTAAACTTGAAATCAAAGCCTCCATCAGTGCACAGAAGTTTGATTTGATACCTGCAGTGTTAACAGAAACAAATAAGAGATCAGAATAGCACCTTGTAACACATAAAAGCAAAAAAAAAAGTTTCATAAGAGACTACAAACTAAACACAAATGTAAAAACATACTCCCTCCGTCCCCAGAATAAACGTACATCTGTGATTCAAATTTTTTTCCCACAAATATTGGCCACTGTCATCTAACTGAAGAACAGCTGACCTGACGGAGGAACAGCTGACGGAGGAACAGCTGTAAAAAGAAAAGAAACAAAGCACCAACGCTTCCTGTCCACTCATTCATTTGATTTTGTTTTAAAAAAAAAATACAGAAAAGAAGAATGGCGGAGGCTCTGAATGTCCCTGTTCACCGTTCGCACGGTGCCAGAGCTGACATTGCAAGGGCATTTTGGTAATTTCGTTTTCACCTTCGTATGTGTGCCCAAAGACAGATGTACAAATATTTCCGGACGGAGGGAGTAACTGCTAACATATAATTGAGAATGAAAAAAATTACAAAAACTATTGTTCAGCTATCTAAGCATCACTTGCAGTTAATTACATGGTTACCGAAAAAGAATTCCATCACTTGCAGAAGCACATCCCTTCTGATTATCGTGACACTGGGTTGAGACTACTCAAGAATGTTCAATCTCTGAGCGTATTAGCTAGTAATGCTAAGTACAAAAGGTATTCAAGTCATCAGAATGTACTCATTCTGTTATACTGTAAATTTATTTAGCAATGCTGTCCACTAAACCAAACTGATTTGTCAGCATATGTGCCAAAAAGACAACATGACAGGCTGGAACCGGAATTTAGGATAGCTACAACAACAGGCAAGAAGTTATAAAGCCTACATGATTTTTGAAAACACAGTTAATCTCTCATAACATTATAAAAGTCACTAAACATTATTACTGGTGCAGGGTATTTTGTTTCATGGAGTAACTCTATTTTTAATTTAATCCAATCATCCATGTGCAATTCAACCACAACACCATCAAACCCGCATTTTCAATGTGTCCTTGTGTTCAGCTAAACCAAGCAATTCCCTAATAATCCCTTGCAGGACATAGTATTCAAAACGTATCGCATGAAGTTTAAAAAGAATCAATTATTTAGTAAATCAAAATAGTATTCAAACTAATTAAAATGCTGTGGTAAACTGATTGTTCCAAAATCTATCTCACATTCTCATCAAAAAGATGGATCTAGACATGAAAGTACGATTCACATGAGGTAAATCAATTGAAAGATATATGTTTCTTTTGTTCTTCCATATTTAGCCTTCATTAAAATTCTGTTTTCCCTGGAAGCCACATTCCCAGCTCTTCCAGAAAAAAACAGAGAACACAAATGAATCAAAGATTATGGTTTTCCTTAATGAAAAGGAAGGATAACAGAAAGCTATATTTCCACTACTGCAGAACCACCTTAGTGACCAGTTTTGCAGCACCTGCACCAGAACTGGCTGGAATTTTTTACAGACAAGACAATCAGCAATGCAATGGGTGCAGCTGACTAAAGTTGTATTTTTCATTGTCATCAACTTTAATGGATTTTGAAAAAAGATCAATGAACATACAGAAAAACTAAATGTATCTCTACAACATAAAAAAGAATAAAGAGGAGGCATTTTTTGGTGCGACATTTGCTTTGAGTCTGCCCAACCGTCACTCCATGCGAACCCCAAGGGAGAAAAGGAAACAAATCGTCCATACAACCTGATAAAGGAAGAAATTAACCACGCAATAAAGGAAGGAATTAACCACGCAATAAAAAGAAAGAATTGACCATGCAATAAAGGAAAGAAAAAGAAACAAATCATACATGCGACTGATAAAGGAATGAATTAACCACGTAGTAAAGGAAGGAATTAACCACACAATAAAGGAAAGAATTAACCACGCACGTTGGTTGTTGCGATAAAAAATAGGAAGGAAACTGTGACTCTGCTCTTCCACCCGTCTCAGAAATAGAAGGAGAAAAATCTAGGAGGAAAAGAAAAAAAAATCCCATGGCGCCCATTCTCCTCTCGATCGATAGGGAAAATCTCGGGCCCTGCCAACCGTGCTTCCCCTTTTTTTTTGAGCTTTTCGTGAGAGAAAATAGGAAACTAAAAATAAAAAATCTGCATGCAGCCCTATACCCCTACCCATGCCCAAGCGAATTTAGAAGGTGCGATCAATCATGCCCTCCCCACCCACATGGAAATTTAGACGGTGCGATCCTCTCCACTCATGTGAATTTGGAAGGTGCACGCCCTCCCCACGATCAATCATGCCCTCCCCACCCGCACACAAATTTGAAAGGTGCGATCCTCTTCATCCATGCGAATTTGGAAGGTGCGATCAATCACGCCCTCCCCACCTATACGCAAATTTAGAAGGTGCGGTCTCTTCGCCTCCCCACCTGCACGCAAATTTGCAAGGTGCGATCTCCGACTCCACCTCTCCAAATAAACATTTGAAACCCGCCCATACGTGAAAGAGAAGACCCGCCCGACGCCCCACCGCCGCCGACCCTATGCGATCTCCCCTCCACGCGCGCCGCTGTCGCCGCCGCCGCCCATGATGTCCGCGTCATTGTCCTCGTTGTTTGCCCCACGCCGCCGCCCTTGGCTCCTCGCCGCCGCACATTGTGCACCCAATCCATTGTTCCCGCCACCGCCCGCCGATGATTGAATGCGCCGCCGAAAAGAGCAACGCCACCACGACCGCTCCGCTGTCCCGCTGATGCGACGACGCCATTGTCCTCGCCGGGCACCAGCTCCGCTGCCGCTGCGTGGAGGAGGTAATCTATTGATTTATCTGTTGTTCGTGTCATCGTAGTTTGGTCGCCGTGGCTTGCCGCGGGTATAGCCGCAAATGGGCCGTTGCTGGTTGTGGATGCCGCCGTTGTGTTCCTGCTGCTGAGAGGGTGACGGCCGATGTGTGTCTTCAATTATGCATGTTACCTGTCATCTATAGTTTCTAAATATGCGCCCGCCATGTGAAGATTGCAAACCGCATCTCTAAATTTTCATATTGTGAACTATGCGTGTATGTCTCTAAATTTTCATGTTGTGAACTACGTGCGCCGCAAAACATACATATTCCTCATAGTTTGTTAAAAGTTTTCATGCATCTCTGGATATGCATATTGTGATCATATATGGTTCATTTAAGATTTTGTCCGTGTAGCCTTGCCAAAATTTAGAATCCAAGGTAGAAATCAGTCCTTCATTTCTTCCTTTTTTTTAGAGTCCACTTCTTATTTGTTCACTACCAATCTACCGTTATCAACATCAGTTTGATCCATCAAGTTTTGAAGGTATCCAAGTAGGGCATTTTAAGCTTATTGATCTTGACATTGAGTAGTCCTTCAATTTCCTCTATGAAGAAGTAGTCTGTGAACTTCGCTTTTGCGAGGAACGACATATATGCTACTGTAGCTGCTACTATTTTATTTGTATGATTTATATTCAATGAACCTTGCTACTTTTTTTACGAAATGGAGAAAACCTATGCAGAGATTTGGATACATGTTTGAAAAAACTATGCTCTTGATTTGGAGACAAGCCTTCTTGGTTTGTCGAACTAGACTTTTTGCATACTCAATCCTGTTGCTCCATCACACCAAGTTGCCTAGACAGTCCACTTAATTTTACAAGACCAATGGTCAAATATGCATACACAGGTCCTTGAAAATATTATCTTAGGAGAATTATGAAGAAGCCCATAAAATAGAGTTTTAAAACCTGCGATATCCATTATTGATCGTGTTACTTTCAAAAAACTTATTTAGATTAAATGTCACTTTAATATCATTGTTTAATTTCATAGTATTTGTTGGCACGCTGAAATTGATCCGCGCAGCAACACGATAATTATCGTACTTTCGCGACGACTAACGATTGCTTTCCGAGCAAAGCAACAAAGGATCCTTTGCTTTCGTGGAGGGAAGCCGGCCGTTTTTCAGGGCAAAACGGCAAAAGATCAACCAATCCCTAGAGAAACTAGGGCTCGGCAAGAACTTGTGCTGAAAAAATAGAAAGCAGTAAAAAGTAGATGTATTTTGTTTGTGTCGATTGGCTAGAAAAACAATCGGCCATGCACCCAGTGTTTATATATGGGTATGTCACGGTCTTTGACAAGCTGTATCCGGCCAGGACTCTAAACTAGAATAGGTGTACGATTGGTCATCATACCAACCAGAAATCTAATGGCCGGATAAACAGCCCAATTAGTTACAAATCTGCATGTAGATAATAACGAATAAAATATTCCTTTTAACTCTCCTGTTCGTTGGCCTTTCCTGACTCCTGAAACGTATCAAAATCTTCTCTGTCCAGCCAATCCGAGTAGAGCTTGAACTTTCCAACAAAACAATAATCTGTGGAAAAATCCTCTAATCACCTCCTCCAAGCTTCTTTATATGTCTTCTCTTCATACACGTGACTTTCATCATGAGCATGTCACATTTATTCTTTTGTATATCGAACACATCTGCCCTGTAAAAATAATATTTGAACAAATGTGCTAACTGACGAATTTGATCACCATCAAGTACAGAAATTTGGCCAACCATATGTATGTCAACTAACAAGCCAAATTACACTATGAACAAAGATTGTTATCTTATCACGCGATCCATGCGTTCTTATATAAAATTTAGTTATCACGAAGAACGCACGGACGTTTAACTAGTCCAGAATTAAACACAAAGTATATTTTGAAAACACAAGGTATTTTGAAAAAATACTAAAAAAAAGCTAGTTTTTTTTTTTTTTTTTTGAGAATAACTAAAAAGCTAGGTGTGCTAATGTCTAGCACACGCCACCACGGAGATACAGACGGCCCTATTTCACTGGGCCCTTTTAATTTTTGTTTTTTTTACGGCTGTGCATCTCACTCTCGGAGAAGATCTTTTCACTGCATATTGTTCGTCCGTGCCCGGGCACACACAGATTCGTGCAGCGCCAAGGGTAAACGGATGGGCTCGGTGGCCTCTTTTTGTGTGCACTGGGGCATCTTTCGCAGCTGACAGCCGTGTATCTGCCCGTGGAGGCAATGGAGCGGGACGGATTTCGCTTAATAAACTCATTTATTCCTAATTAGTTCGCCCGTATGGTACTAATCAAACGTACCTACCAGCGGCGGAACCAGCAATTAGGATAGGGTTTGCGAGCTCGGCTTCCCGCAGCATGGAAGGGAAGATTAAGGAGTGGGAATACCTGGTGCTCGTCTCCGGCGAAGAGATCGACCAAGGGCCCCGGTAACTGGCGTAACGGCGGCGGCCGCGGCCGCGGCGGGCGGCGGGTGGCGAGTGGCGCAGAGAGAAAAAAGAGAACGCACGATCAGATTTTTTTTTAAAGAAGCGTGCGGCTGTGTTGTAACCTAGTCCGGCCTTGTTCAGCCCAATAGAGCCCACCCGTTCGTCGATCATTTCTATTGCAAATTGCTGTTTTTTTTTTCCCATTTTTTTGTTTTTTTTATTATTTATCTTCTTGTCCCCACGGGAGAGTAGGCTAGCTAGTGGAACATTATTATATTGTTAATAAAATAGAAAAATATATCCATGTATGGAACATTATTATTGTTAATAAAATAGAAAAATATATCCATTTACTCCCTCCATTCCTAAAAATATGTAAGTGTGGGAAGCTTTTTAATAAAATAGAAAAATATATCCATGTAGAGTATCTCGGGAGGGCATATGACTTGTTGCATGATTATCAAAAACGGCTTGTGCACCTTCGGTCCAGTTTGTAAGACGTAGTTTGAGGTGGTATAGTCTCCTAAATTTCACTTCACTCATTATTTATATTATATTGTTATAGTTACTTACCAACTTATGATTCTTGAATAGTGTACTTGAGTCATGCACCTTATAAACTGGATCAGAGCGAGTATAATGAGTGCAAGGAACTTGGAGAATAGCTCACCTTAAATACGTAACTATATTGTGCGCATCGGTTATATCTTTTGGGAAATCAAAATATCCTTTCCTGGCTCACTTTAATAGCTTTCGATGGCCAGTGCTCGTTAACATTTGCGTGGGGCTGGGGCGGACATGCCTGCTGTTCTTTTTGGAGAAGCTATTTTTAATTCTCTTGCTTTTGCTCTCTAGGGCCATGTAATTATAGACTTTACGATGGATTTAGTTTGGAGTCTAACTTGCCAAAGTCCTATTTTGATTGGAACTCAAATCCAAATAAGAAACAATATAGAATTAAGGCTTATTTCCCAACTTGCTGAGGGCCTATTTCCCAACAGACCGATCTATTCTCTAGGGCGGTGATGGAAAGTCCTATTGGATTTGAACTTAAATCCAAATCGTGATTTCCCAACGGACCAATATGTCGTGATGGATTTGAGTCGGACTGGCCATGATGTGCCGGCCAGTGTGCATTATCCAGACACATATATGGACGCGTACGACTTGGAAAAGGAAGACGCTGGCCCGATCGAAACTTGGAAACGGAAGAGGCGAAAGAAACTGATGCTGAAAAAAGGGCAGAATTTCTTTTCTCTTTAGTAGTATATATAGGTATAGATATAGATAGATTTATCTTCTTGTCCCCACAAGGGAGTAGGCTAGTGGAGCATTATTTTTAATAAACTAGAAAAATATATCCATGTATCTCGAGGGCATACCAGTGTGCATTATCCAGACACATATATGGACACGTACGACTTGAAAAGGAAGACGCTGGCCTGATCGAAACTTGGAAACAGAAGAGGTGAAAGAAGCTGATGTTGAAAAAAAAAAGAATGGCAGAATTTTTTTCTTTATTAGTAGGTATAGATATAGATAAATTTATCTTCTTGTCCCCACGAGGGAGTAGGCTAGTGGAACATTATTTTTAATAAGGGAGGGCATATAACTAGTTGCATGATTATCAAAACGGCTTGTGCACCTTCGGTCCGGTTTGCAAGGCGTAGTTTAAGGTGGTATATAGTCTCCTAAATTTCACTTAATTCATTTATTTTATATTATACTATATTATATTGTTATAGTTACTTACCAGCTTAAATTTTTAAATATATTGTTTGCATCTATTATAAAATGGATTATAAAAAGGAACTTGGCTGGAGAATAGCTCACCTTAAATAAGAATAAAAGACGAGCTATATGTCGTCGTGACACACAAAGGATTCGACAGCCGGACCATAGCATGCGTAGGGCAATCATGCAAAGTATCAAAATGCACAAACTATTTAGTTTCTGAATAAATCAATGTGAACAATATTAACACATCGCAACATCGCTGAAAGATAGCTAACACGAGAGTGAATTAACGGAAACCACTTGATTTGATGCAGATCCTTTTCTACAATCCATTCCGCGTCTCTCAATTATATGCTATAACTGTTGTTCATTACAGCTTCCATAAAAATGACTACAATTTGGGTGCAGACTGATTCCAGTGGCTATAGATTCAGAAACGAATAACGATGATCAGGCGCTCTTGTCAAAAAAAAAAAAAAAAAAAAAACCGATGATCAGGCGTTCGCTCTTCTCTCCTCTGACACCTCTTTCCTTCTCCATCTGATTTGTTTCTGGCACTCCAACAGGGCTTAACTTGTCTCAAAATAGCTGTCAAACAAAAAAAAACTTATCTCAAAATGATCCATCAGGTATCGAATTGGCAAAGTTCAAAGCCACAGACCACAGTTTGCCAAGCCCAGAGGGCGCTCTGCATTTTGAAAGAAAACAAACAAACAACTTGGTATGTTCATAGGATGAACGGGAACTGTTTTTGTTTCTGCAATCTTTATGCTAACAGTAGGCCATGGACCCCAATCAATTGCACAGGAGTTGAGTAGCACATCTCTCCACAGCAGTACCACTCTCATTTGACTCAGCTCAATATCTTCATGAAAAAGAAAACAAATAAATTAGCTGGACCACCCACCAAAACCACTACAATAAAAGCGCACTTAAGCCACATAAAAAAAAAAACCAATAGTTGGTACAAGATTTGTTGGTCAGTTGGTCTGGCAGGTTGCATAATATGAAACCGTATTTCTAATCAAGCGCACCATCAGGCCATCTAAGACAACACCATCCATGACGTTCCAAACGGTACTTTCCTGATAATTTGCTAAGACATTAGACTTTAAATGTTCAGTTCCCACAGTAGGACTGACAGATAATTTTCAGGACAGTAAAAGAGTAATCCACAAAAATTTGGAATAAGCTAGTCCATTTTCTATCTTAGACTCTCTAATGAACGACCAGACTAAAACCAAAACCATCATTTCTTTGCAAAATCAGGACAAAATTCAAACAAAAAATTTCAGTGCAGACAACTGAGGAAATGTAAAGTTCGAGTAAATTCTGCAGTCTGACAAAATGCTACCAGATTTCAAATGAACAATATTTAAAAAAAGAAAATAAAAAGTCAATACCCGTTTGATTAAAAAAAAATGTTGACAAAGTATTTAGCCCTTGCCCCTTGGACAACATACCGTCTTTGACAGGCAATTATGATCATCAATTTCTATACAGTACATTAGTTAAAAGTAAAATATTATATTATGACAGCAATGAGTTAAAGGGTACTATCTCCATGTGATCATTCAAATAGTTTTCAATGTATTACTGATAGAACTAAAGCAAGTACAACAAATCAACAAATCATGTATTTCTGAATGGAGGGTACAACCAATAATTTTCATTCAAGACACTATACTGCATTTCTTAAAGAGTTTGTTAACATGGTGTCTAATAAGCAAGTGAGGCATCAGCGGTCCCTAACCTAATCCTGAAGCATTCAAAGTCTGTAATCAAAATATGGAATCAAAAATAGGAAAATCAAGTTGCACTGCAATAACTATGCTTCAAACTCTATATCACAAATTACAAAATGTGGTAACAGTCGGATGCAACATGATCCCACTTCACACCAAGACAAGAAAATGGCATGCTACTTAACAGACCATCTATTACCAATCACAAGCTCAATACAGAAAAAAAGGAAATATTTAACAAAAGAGAATTATTAAATTATAGGGACATTGCTTCTTCCTTCAAATCCATTCCTTCTTTAGTTCTTTACTATAAAAAAACTGCTCTTCCTAAAAACCGTACATCATAAAAATTATGGAAAATCGTTTTTTTTCTCACCAAGAATTGAGAAAAGGGTATGGGGCTATCACTACAGACATTCAACCTGGCAATCTGGGCTCAAATCCCAGTGGGATTTTTTTTTTTTCACAAGAGAAAATTTGTCACTCAGATCTTATCTTTTGGGAAATCAAAATATCATTTCCTAGCTCACTTTAATACCTTTCAGAAAGCACTACTCAATAAAGCTGCAAAGCGCATCAGTTTTCTATTTGCAACAGATTTGTAAAAGAAGTTTGACACCACATATTTCTTGAGGTATCTATCTCCTATAAAGATAAACCCCACTAGCCTAATTCTCTAGCATCTCCTTGCGCCACGTCATCCACCACGCCCCACTAATGTCCCACTATCGTCTTTTGCAGCTATGCAGCTTGGTCGATCAGCAAATCTACAGTAAATTAAAACTGAGAACTGCACAATCTACAGACCAAGATATCATCCCATGAATTACTTTTTCCTAGTGTTCAAAGGGAATATCAGCCATCGTGTGCAGAAGCTCGAGCGCCTCCTCAACCCTCTTTTCATTGCATAAACCCTTGAGAAGCGTGCCGTAGAAAACTACATCCGGCCTGCAGCCAAACTGAGGCATTCGCCAGAGCAATATGTCCATGGCCTCGTCAACCCTCTTGGCGTCACAGAGGCCCTTGAGCAGTTGACTGATGACTACTTCATTCACCCTCCAGCCCGTCTTAAGGATGAGGCCAAAGGCGGCGAAGCCAAGGTCCAGGCGACCCAAGCGACAGAAACAACCAGTGAGGATGCTGTATGTGTCTAGTCAATCGCTCGTTAGTTCAGCCAGGAGTAATCAATCAATTTGCATCACACAATTGAAATGCGTGAAAACATGGCAAACTAACTTAATATTTGCTCAGTAGACTAAGACATGGTCGGAGCCTAGCTGCAAACCTGCAAGAACAAGCCAAGTAGGATGAACACGTCAAGCGTGGAGCCATAGTTCATACTTCATACCGGGTACTTTCAAATAAGTTTCAGGAAGCCTTATGAGAGAAAGCAGAGTACTTTCAAAGATGGCTTGGTATGCTTGAATTTGAAGGTCACAGAGAAAAATAATGCCAAACACTCGGTCTTTGCTAAACCCCTGCTCCAGACTCCAGATGCCATCATGAAACAAAACTGCTTCAGTTCAGATAACCAGGATGGTTAGATGTATTGGCACCATACATGAAGGTCATGATGGAACTTCCAGTGCTCGACCTGTCTTTATAGACATGGAGCTGCAAGGAATCAATGACATGGATGTCAGGAAGGCGCAAGCCAAAGGAGGATGGTCTAACACAAAAGTTAAGCAGAATCTGAGGTAGTTCAGCACGGGCTCCCTCTAATAAAAAGTGAAGGCATAGGAAAAGGAGATTATAGTGAACAAAGAAAACAAGTCATGGGAAATTGACCACAAAAGCACAGAAAACACTAGTATACATTGGATTTACCTGATCCATGGAACTACAAACAGGAGCAGGGCACACTGCTAACAGCAGATACTAGTGTGAAAAAAAGGCACCGCTAACAATTGATACTCAGGGTGGGGGGACTTCTAATAGTAGGAGAAAAACAGGAAGCATACTGTAATAGAAATCCATAAAGAAGTCAAGATGATTGACCTTATTCCTGGCCATGAAGAATATCTTACAAACTAAGCAAACAAAAGGAATAAACTTATGTGCTCCTGATAGTTTGAAAATTGATCCCCACGGTAAAGATCACTAGGACTCAAGACAAGATAACTTTACAAGAGATAAACAGGATGTTGACACGCACTAACAGTACAACACTTCCCTAAAGAATTTCATCAAACAAACAGAGCACGAGATAGACATACCACTCAACTGAAAATTTATTCTGTTTGACATAATCCTCATTTGTTGACCTCCACAAGAAAATGGTACTTTTCAGGTAGGGATTTTGCATGGTTCTTATATTCCTCCCTCGAGAAAAGTGATATTAGCAAGGAAGTAGTGGAAGCCTCAAGTGAGAAGTTCATTTCATCAATTTTGGAGAGGTAAGCCCCAGCTCTCACTATCTCGCCTCGAACCAACAGCCTCCTAACTATACCATTTAGCATGCGTGAGTCTGGAAGGCTTCCACTGTTTTCCATTGCCAAAAACAGATTCTCAAACTCATCTAGCAGCCCTTCTTTTATGAGATTTTCCATCATTAAGTAATAGGTTACCACATTCGGAACTAAACCATGGGCAGGGATAGCAGTGAACAAATCCATGGCATCTTTCTTTCTGCCGCATTTGAACAAAGCATCAATCATAATGGTGAAAGTAATAATGTCAGGTCGACAATCCCTAGAACACAGACTCTGGAACATTTTGAATGCTTCATCAACAAAATTATTTTTGCAAAGACCATTTAGAATTGTGTTATATGTGCAAATATCCCACTGTTTTTCACTTTTAATCATATTGAGGTAGAGCTCTTTTGCTTCAGAAAATCTCCTATTCTGAAATAAACCTTGCAGTATAGTAGTGTAAGTCACAGCTCCAGGCGTAATCCCCTTCCTCAACATTTCTCGGAAAAGACAGTATGCATTGTCTATCCTGCCAGCTTTGCAGTAGCCATGAAGCAATGTATTATAGGAGCACAAGTCAGGTTTCAAGCCAACTGAGACCATACCATCAAGTAACTTTGCTGCTTCATCAATTCTACCAGCTAAGCAGTGGCCATCTATTAATGTATTATATGAGATAACATCAGGCCTCACGCCCACATGCTCCATCAAGTCAAAGACACTCTGGGCTTCCATGACCCGTCCTTCTTTGCATAAGTTACACATTATGGTGGTGAAGAACACAATATTAGGATGGACTCCTTGATCCAACATTTGAAAAAGTAATTCCTCGACTTCCTCCCATCTGTTAACGCTACAGAGTCCATAAACTATGGAGTTAAAAACAACAATGTCAGGAGTCACCCCTTCGTTGATCATCTGATTGAATTTAAGCATAGCATCTTCCACTCTCCCCAACTTGCAAAGTGCATCTATTAATGTTCCATAAGTGACTACATCAGGACTCAATCCTTGCTGCCTCATTTTGCTAAGTATATGCATTGCCTCATCTATCATTGCCCTTTTAGCAAATGCGTTGAACACTATGTTGAAGATGTAATGATCAGGTGAAATACCATCTGCTACCATCAGATCTAGGAGATGAGGCAAATCAGCTAGTGCTCCTTTAGCAGCATACCCGTGAAGAAGAATGCTGTAGATAGTAACATCAGGTTTTATGCCCTTCCTAATCATAGAGTCATAAATCTTCCTGGCTTGTGTGCATTTTCCATTTTTGCACAGATAGTCCAGCACCGAACCATAAGTAACAACATCTGGGTGAAGCCCACGTGTGCACATTTCTTCGATCCTTTGAACTACCTCTTTCCACTGTCCTGCAGAGAGGTACCCATGGATCAGACAGGTATATGTCCGGATGTTTGGGTTAACACCTTTATGAATCATCTGCTGCAGGACACCCTCGGCCCTGTCAACTTGTTGAGCTTTGCACAGACCATCAATGATGGTGTTGTATGTCACAACATCTGGTGTGCAGTTTCCATCTCCATAATGAGCCATGGTGTGCAGAAGCTCGAGCGCCTCCTCAACCCTCTTTTCATTGCATAAACCCTTGATAAGCGTGCCGTAGGAAACTACATCCTGTTAGAATTGATCTCCTCTTGTTGTTGGGCCCAACGGCCCACAACGGAACATCTCTCCCGATCGGGGGAGCCCAACCCATTAGTGGTTGGAGGGCCCCTCGTCACAGTGCCCACGGCCTAAGGTGACGAGTGATTCACAGCCGCCAGCCCCACTGTCCTAACCCTAACCGATCAAGAGGGCGCACTGCAAGCGATGGGAACTTCTCCACCGCCGCCACTGCCACGACCGTAGCTGCCCTAGTGCTGCAGGAGGAAGCCGGCGTTACCATGTCGGAGCCAACTGATAGTCGGTATTCTACCCACTCCGTTCTCTTCTTTTTCCCGTTGTTCTCTCAGATATTGTATTAGAAACTCTTGTACATACTGTTAATCATCAATTTAATATAAGTGTACCCGTCATGATCTACTGCTAGTCGTTCCCCTAAGATGTATTTGTTCTAACAATGGTATCACGAGCCTGTCTAGTCTGTAGATCTAGATCGGGGAAGAACTAAGATAAACCAACAACCGATTCAAGTCGGATCGGGAAGATAAAACCCTAATCTAAGTTTTTTTTGGTCGCCGAGCGATATGCCTTTTTGCACCGTCCCATGCAAGAGATTCAGATCAATAAGAAGCATTTAGAAGGAAATGATCGATTTCGAATCGAGAAAGATCGAATTGCTTTCTCTCCAGTTTTCCCCGAACCCTAACCCTAAGTGAAATAAAAGGACCGGCGGACGGACTTGACTTGTTCCTCACCGTCGGTCACCACCGCTGGCCGTCGCCTGGACGCCGCGCGGGAAGAATCCCAGCCGCCGGCGGGCGGGCTCACGCCGCCGCCGCGCGGGCTCTGTCGCTGGATCGGGATCAGGGCACCACTGCGAGCCCGCTCGACGGCGACGCGCTCACCCTCCGGGAGCGCGTTCACCGGCGAAGGGGCCGCGGCGGCGCCACCGTCACCTCCCTCCGGCTGCTGAATGCGGCCACCACTGCTGCTCGTCTTCGGGCGCCGATGGCCAAAGAGAAAGGGGAGGAGTAAGAAAGTAAGAGGCCGGGGAGTGGCAGCCGGCATGGCCGGCCGTCGACCTCGCCGGAGCTGGGGTTCGTGGTGACCGCCGGCGAGCCCGCCGTTTCCATGGCGGCTGCTGGATGAGAAATTAGAGAAGTTAGGGTTAGGGTTCGTGGCCGTCGGCACCTGAGGTCTTTTATTCCTCCGAAAACTGCTCTGGATCGTCGGATCTAAGTCAGTTAAATCGGACGGCTTAGATCGCGCGTTGCCCTTGCTGGGCTTACGGCTGAAAGAGGCCCAGGCGGGTGGGCGGCGAGGCCGGCTTCGGGCCGAAAGTGGCTCTGGGCCAAATCGTTCGCGCCGGGCCCAAATAAGAAGGAAATGCTTTTCCAATTTGTTTTCTCAGAAATCAGAAACAAAAAAAAAAAAAAAAAAAATGGCGCAATGGGCCGGGCCGATTTCGACCGGTTTTGGGTGTGCTCACGAATAGTAACAGATTTTGCCTACGGGCCGATTTCGGTTATGAGCCAAATAGTTTTCTCTGGGCCTAATTAGTAACAGTAAAGTTTTACATTTTTTTTTTCTTTACGAATTTCAGCAATGTTTTAAGATATTGAGTTAAGTTTTGAGGTTTTAATTCTCTGTTAAATTTATGAACCAACGGAATTAAATTTTTCAGAGAGTAATTAAGATTATGAGAATTATTATAAGATCTTTTATTAGCTTCCGCCTCGAATATTTAGTTGTCTCTTTTTAATTAAACTCGAACCAATGGGAGAGTTTAATTTTAAGACCAATTAGTAATTAAGGTTCTAAGAATTATTATAAGATTATTCATTAGTTTCCGCTGCTAAGAATTTCAAGTACACTTTATTTAGCTACGCTGGTTGTATGGGCAACTCGCAATGGCCATTTGGCCAAATAGAGATTAAGCATCGCTTTAAGTTTATCCGAAAAATCAAATTTATATTTTGAGTATATTTGTCTCTATATTCAGATTTGAACCAACGAGATAATTTATTTTAGAGAGAAATTTAGTATTTTTAGCATGTTTACGATAAAGAAATTTTAATTTTAGTACACGTTTTCCGCTTGCTAAGTTAATTTAAGTTGTTTCTTTTTAATTAAATTCAACCAACGGGAGAATTTAATTTAAAGAGCAATTATGTTTATTCAGAAAATTAAGATTATGTTTATTTGAATTGATTTTTCTTTTTTCATAAGCTATATATTTTGATATTTTGAGTATAAGTTCAATCTCTATTCAAATTTGAACCAACGGGATAATTTGTTTAGAGAGAGAAATAAGTATTATGAGAGGCTTCGTCAAAGAAATTTCATATTTTAGTATATATATTTCGCGCAAAGAATTTCGTAAATATTATTTGATGAGTTTAGCTAAGTACAAATCTCTGGCAAAAGTGCACTAATGTGTAAGATCTTTCGCTGCGTATGAGGAAAGTAAGATTCCAACCGTCAATTAAGATCTTCGCCCCTCTATTTAAATTGGAACCAACGAGAAAATTTAAATAGAGGAATAGAAAGTTTTTGCTTTAAGTTATATTATGGTATTGTTATCTTCCGACCAACGTTGACGATAATAATATTATAATTTATAGTTTCAGTTTAAGTTTGAATCTCTCGATAAACTTTTTTGTCAAATTGACCAATTTTTCGCTGAAAGATTAAGATAAAGACAAAGTTTCGCTATAGTGATGTTGAGTACCTAAGAATAGTTGCATATATTACCAAAGTTGTATTATGATGTTGTAATAGCAATATTATGAATTTATAAAGGCACTAATTCTATTTACGCCCAACGGTGATATAGAATTAGTGAAAAAGAATGTTGTATTAGTCATATTAGTATTCTTTTAGACCAAAGTTGTATAAAGATACTATAGTTGTTATTCATGAGATTCATGCATTAAATTTATGCATTAATTCTATTTCGTGATATAGAATTGATGTAGAAGAATAATGTTCTATTCTATTTCGCCCAACGGTGTTATAGATTAGAACTTAAAGTTTTGACTTCGTGGATATTAATCCAATAAGATAGAGCAATAAAAGTTCAGGTTAAGCACTATGTAATGTACTCACTATCGTGTGAGCTTATTTTAGTTCATCATTATGATAAGAGTTATAATAAGTTATATGCATGTTTATTCCACCAACATCGATTAAGCATGTGTATTATAGAATATTCGACTTATTTCTAAATATGACAATAAGCGCCAATCTTGGCATTTAAGTCCTTTCGAGGGATTTATCTCGCTTGGCGGGAAGAGTTTTAGTCAATACCAACATAACCCGCATGGTGGGGTAAAGTTGGTATACCACTTAAGTTATAATTATAATATCCTCGCATGGCGGGATAATTCATGTGCCTTAGTATATCCCACACTAGGAGAAATTTTTGGAATAGCTCTTATGCTATCCCAAACACTAAAGCTTAGTTGTTTAAGTAAAATAAGGAAATAGTACTCCCATAAGAGTTAAGAAATAAAATTCGGGTTTCGAATTGTGGCCGTTTATGCCACACTTCGAGGGGGAGAAAAGTGAGACAATTGAGAATGATACTCCCTTATACTTTAGATAATATGAGATTTTGATTTAGATAAGTATATGAGATTTTGATTTAGATAAGAATATGAGATTTTAGATAATGAGATGCATACACCGCATCAAAGGCAACTATGATTAGTGATCTATAAAAGATAAATGTGATTGTTGAGGGAGTACGATGGTCATAATAGTGATACCCCTAATCGAGAGGACTTGGAATAGCGTACTCAACCGTATTCATACTAGATAAGGCGCTATATGAGTTTAACAGAATAAACCCAAACAAAAGTTTTAGAGAATCGCAACACGGGGGAGCATGGTTTAAAGAACCTAACTCCTCAATATAGTGCAATTGGGGGGAGCAAGGTAGCACGATAAATAAGTGTCCACTATGATATTTTAAGAACCATATTTTAGGCTACCTGCTCTTGTTGCGCCAATAAATGTCAAACATTGAAGTGCCAACAACTATTGTTATTTCTCCCTTGCCGATAAACAATGAGAATTTGGAACTTGTCATTCAGATCCTTAGAGCCTTATGTCGAGCAAGTGGAAGAATAGCAATAGCCCCATAAGGCGCCAAATAATGAAGGTTAGTTATATCGATGATTATGAGATTTATCGGACCAAAAGAATTTCAAATAGAAGGTGATTCCACCTCATTTGAATAAGGCCATCGAAAAAATACCCACTCTTTAAAGTGTTTTGTTGTCATGTAAGAATAAGATGAAAGTCCCAATGGAGTCAAACCAAGATGCCGGGGTCTACAAGATAAGATGTGACTCTAAAGGGAATAAGTTAAGATATAAGAAGAGGATATTCCTAATGGAGCCAAATCAGAGGGCTACATATGGGTCTACAAGGTGAAAAGTGACTCCAAAGGGAAATGTGTAAAGAGTACGAGTTATAATGAAAGGATTTATGCGAAGAGGATGAATATGCTACAATAAGTATCATTGGACATTACAATCTAATTACATTAGATGGATATATAAATATTCCTCGAGAGGATTAGTATGAGATGGTTGCATAAGAATATAATACATAGGATAACATAAGAAGAAATACATTTATGGGTTGATGTAAGACACCGCATTTTATGACATCTAAGGTTTAATGAGATATAATAAGAAAGTTTCAGCTTAAAGAGAATAAGATGACAGTTTGCATTAGTGCAGAGTTATAGAATCGAAAATTTATTCCCAGAATTAAATTAGAATGATCTTGGTGAAATGTCACTTTTTAAGTAATTAGAACTCACCGAGATAAGGAAGGGGTATTAGAACTGTCGCAAATGCATACTTAGAAAAGATTCCAAAGCAATAAGTTATGCATGCGAAAAACCTACGCCTGTTTTTGGTCAAGGGCAATATCTTAGGAATTTTAGTGTGATCACAATCAAGAAGAAACAAATTTTTTTTTAGTATGATCGAATCAGTAAGAAACATATCATATGAAGATGGTACCATATGCTTCAAATTTTGTTGGAAGCTTAATAAATGCATAAGATTGCCCTCGACTTAGTACATCCGGGTTGTTTTGGCAAGGACCACTCCAAATATAGATCACTGAATGGATTTTAAGTATCGGTCTCATGTTAAGAAATAACAAGCACTCACAAATAAATGTGGGTACATAGTCTTAAGTTATGGCAAGTTATGCAACAACTCCACAATTGTTGCTAACACTTACGCTTGAGCTTTATTAGGAAAAGCTCTAATGAAACCAGATCATTAGAGATGCAAAGTTATGATATAGCATGTCATGAGGCTGAGGAACAGTGCAAATGATTAAGCTAACCCAGACCGAATTGATAATGGTTGACAACAAGAATAACCATATAAGTAATTTACTCCTAAGACAACAAGTCAAGTGTGCGCCAAACACACCGACACTAAGTTATATGTTGTAAAGGGAAAGTCCGAATCATTGTTAGATTATTAAGCATATAAGTATTAAGTAAGTTCTTGGATCCGCTTACAATGGCTTACCACCCAAATGTGAAAATACACAATGACATGGGTTTAAGGGAAAGCCTATGATTTGGACACTTAGGGCCCGCTTAAGCCTCTATTCCGACTTAGAGAGATGTATGTAGCTGTCAAGTCCAATGGCAATTTGGTCAGACGATGAGGCATGCTCTACGCATTGATCTATAATGGAAAAGAGTGATAAGTATTTAAATTAAGATTAAGCTAAGTTGTTAAGAAGAGATCAAGGGGGAGAATGTTAGAATTGATCTCCTCTTGTTGTTGGGCCCAACGGCCCACAACGGAACTTGATCTGCTCCCTCGATCGGGGGAGCCCAACCCATTAGTGGTTGGAGGGCCCCTGTCGCACAGTGCTTATAAAAAGGAGGTGGGGGCCACGGCCTAAGGTGACGAGTGATTCACCGCCGCCAGCCCCCACCGTCCTAACCCTAACCGATCAAGAGGGCGCACCGCAAGCGATGGGAACTTCTCCACCGCCGCCATGCCACGACCGTAGCTGCCCTAGTGCCGCAGGAGGAAGCCGGGCGTTACCATGTCGAGCCAACCGATAGTCGGTATTCTACCCACTGATTCTTTTTCCCGTTGTTCTCTCGATATTGTATTAGAAACTCTTGTACATACCGTTAATCATCAATTTAATATAAGTGTACCCGCCATGATCTACATGCTAGTCGCTTTGTATTTGTTCTAACACATCCGGCCTGCAGCCAAACCAGGCATTCGCCAGCAATATGTCCATGGCCTCGTCAACCCTCTTGGCGTCACAGAGGCCCTTGAGCAGTTTGATGACTACTTCGCTCACCCTCCAGCCCGTCTTAAGGATGAGGCCAAAGGCGGCGAAGGCAAGGTCCAGGTGACCCAAGCGACATAAACAACCAGTGAGGATGCTGTATGTGTAGAGGTCTGGCCGCACCTTGACCTTGGCACGGGCCGTCCGGTTGAAGAGGGAGACAAATGAAGGCTGAAGGGCATTTGGCGCGAGAGACGACGCTAAGCAGGCTGTTGAAAGCACGAACCGAGGTGGGCCTGGTGTGGAGCAGCCATTCGTCGAACAGCCTTGAGCGCGTCCGACGCCAAAGGCTTCCCGACCTAGCACGGTCCACGATGACGCGCTCCCAGCTCCAGGCACCGGCTAATCGCGGCGCGACATGCCGATGGGGCGCCCAGTCGGATGGTGGGCGGCGGCGAAAACCGGGTGGTTGGGGCAGGCGGGCCGACGGGGCAGCCGGGCAGTGCCGCCGCCGGACTGCGGCTTCAACGGCCTCTGCCTGCCGAAGTTTTCTTTCTTTTTTTTTTTTTTTTTGGCCCCATGGCCAAATTAGCCCATCATAAGTATTGGCCCACTTACTCTCCCGTGAATCCAAATTACTTCCTCCGTCCCCACCGAGTTTGTCACCCCTGATTCTGTGCCATCTTTTTCGATGATTTGTCTTATTCAATTTTTTTGCACAAATATAATTTATTTTGTTACTTACGACTTATTTTATCAATAAAGATACTTAAATATTGATTATTTTATTTTATGATTTGTATAAATATTTTGAATAAGACATATGGTCAAAGATGAAATTCAAAAGTAAAAAAACGACAAACTTTATGGGACGCTCATTTTTTTTCTCCTTTTATTTTTTTTAATTTAATCTACTATCTAGAGCGTGTACAGTCGCCAATCTTGCATTTGCTGGATTGGTTATTTGGTTGCCACGGCGACGAGTCCCAAAATCCATTCCCGGGCAGATCGACGAGCCAACACACACACCGTCCTGCACGGCTCCAGCCGCACGTCACGCATGTGCCACGAGATGTCCCTTTTTGCTGAGTTGCTGCGCCCAGTCGCCAACCTTTTCCATTTCCGAAGATCCAGCTAGGCCCCCCTCATTTTGTGATATAATCGCCGTTCGTCGTATGGTATCTTGGCTGCCTCGATCACCATTTCGAGATCACATCCAGCAGCAACAAACTAAACTGTGTGAGCGATCCATCACTAATCAAGCCCAGAGACACGCACGCTTATATGGCTGGAGCTGCTTACGCCCGCGCCCGCGCGGCGCTCGCGCTCGCGCTGGCCGTGGCCGCCGCCGCCACCGCCACGGCGCAGCAGACGGAGTGGCTCAGGGCGCACGCCACGTTCTACGGCGGCGCCGACGCCTCCGGCACCATGGGTAAGTGCAAATGCGAGCTGATGACCTGCAAACATGCATGTTCTGTCGTTGTATCGATCACATGCATTATTTCATGAGCTGCAGGGGGCGCGTGCGGGTACGGCAACCTGTTCGCGCAGGGGTACGGGACGCGCACGACGGCGCTGAGCACGGCGCTCTTCTCCGGCGGCGCCTCGTGCGGGCAGTGCTACAAGCTGGTGTGCGACCGCAAGACGGACGCGACGTGGTGCAAGCCGGGCGTGTCCGTGACCGTCACCGCCACCAACTTCTGCCCGCCCAACTGGGACCTCCCCGACGGCGGGTGGTGCAACGCGGTGCGCCTGCACTTCGACATGGCGCAGCCGGCGTGGGAGAAGATCGGCGTCTTCAGCGGCGGCATCATCCCCGTCATCTACAGGAGGGTCTCCTGCGTCAAGAAGGGAGGGGTAAGGTTCGCCGTCAACGGACACGACTACTTCAACCTCGTGCTGCTCACCAACGTCGCCGGACCGGGATCCATCAAGGCCATGGACGTCAAGAGCAAGGGCTCGCATCCGGAGGACTGGATGCACATGGCACGCAACTGGGGCGCCAACTGGCACTCCCTCGCCTACCTCACCGGACAGGGGCTGTCGTTCAGGGTCACCGTCACCGACGGACAGACCATCGTCTTCGCCGACGTCGTGCCGCCCAAGTGGAGGTTCGGCCAGTCCTTTGCCAGCAACCTGCAGTTCAAGCTGTGACTACTACCGAAGCACTAACCCGTACGTACCACCGTGCGTGATCGACCATGGATGATTATTTGGACCTCCAGTCCAATATTATACAGCAATTATTTTGGTTGTGACTTGCACTGTGGATCGAGAGGGTTCATTAATTTACCATGCATTTCTTTCTATAGTAGGAACTTTATTTACCTGCTTCGTCCAACATTTTTTTTAAAACAAAGAACAAGACTTGTTAATTAATTGCGCCTGTATGCATGTGTTGTGATGTACATAAAGAGATTTACTGATTTTGTAATGAACTATGTGTAAATTAGTAAATCCCTTTTTTGGATTATTGGTGAGCAAAGTTAATTTCTCACTATTAATGATTTGGGCCACCAATTCTCCCCTTCCAAATTATAAGTCGCTTTTGATTTTTTTTTTGGTTCATCCATTTTACGGTGTATAGATACTTGTTTGTTAGGATGGATCGATTTGGTTGTCACATGACTTGTTGAGAGAGCTCATTAACCATTTTTATAGGAACTTTCCGGCATGAAAATTAAAATAAAAACTATTAACTTTTTGCCTTCATATGTGTGTGATGCACATAAAGATATTTATTAGTGATTTCATAAAACTATGCTTAATTTTTGATTACCTGAATTAATTATTATTATTGATGTTGATAATAAAATGATATATTACTCCTTTATCTTTGAATAAATCAATTTTTTAGAGTTGTTTCAAGTCAAACTTTTAAGGATTGCCCAAATTTATAAGAAAAATATAATTTTGTGATATCAAATGAACACATTATGAAAATATAAATTCAGATGCTCTATTTATATAAAATTTAATCATAATTTTAAAAGTTAACTTAATAATACTATAGGAATTGATTTGTTTCAGTATAACGACTTTTGCAAAGGGAAGTCATTGGACCTAAGCTAGCTTGAATAGCAAGTACAGTGTTGACTTTGACCCTGCTATGTATGTACACTGCGAAGCAATATATACGTGGTGTGGTGTGTTGAGGGCTTCTCAAGGCTCTCACAGCACGCACGTACGCACGTCGGAAGCAACGTGCTATGGGTAAGAACGAGGAGAAAATTTCATGTGAATCAGGTAAGGAGGACACATTGCAAATTATGAAAATAATACAAATTGAAAGAGAGATTGTAATTTGATGTACACAGTGCGTGGATGAGCCGGAGCCATTGAAGCAAAAATGGTGGCTTTACCAGCTCCAGTTCTAATAGAAGACAGAAATAATTCATTGCTACAGTACACAGGCGAGTCAGCGTTGAAATAATTCGGAGCTCTACTAAACGGGGTTGAAATTGTATCACATCTGAAGCTACCCAACTCTACACAATTCAAATCTCACTGCCACCCATGGATTTCATTGATTTCTGAGTTTCCTTCCGAACCCTATATGAAAGAAAAGGACAAGCATGGTTTAGTTGGCTCGCATCACACACACACACACACACAACAAAGTGTTTGCAATCCAAGAAAAAGGACAACTTGATATTTAGGCAACTACCTAAATGATGAATATGATTGCAATGTTTGCTGATGATGTTCATAGTCAAGATAGATCTCATCTGAAATAATAGCCCACAAGTATAAATCCAAGAAAAATTGATGCTCAGTTTTGATCGAGCTAGAAAAAAATGTATACTTCTAAAACATACCAATAAGAGTCGGTCTTTATATACATGCAGCACGACCAGATCCAACAGGATTGTTCTCATGAATCATCCTATCGAATGTGGTTGAAGCTGTTGAACATCCCAGTGTGGGAAGCCTTGGCTGGCTTGGGCGCTTCAGGGGCTCCAAACACGTTCCAGAACCGAAGGGTCTCATCCGCAGCGGCTGATGCTACTGTGCAACCATCAGGGCTCTGCAGTTTCATCACACAAGATCCATCAGCAATGTTGACAAATTATATAATGATGAATGCAGAAACTCTGTAAAAGTTGATGTGATAAACTCACCTGAGCCATGAAAAGCACACGAGATGTATGGCCAGTAAGTTCAGCCATCTTTACCATTGATGGGTACTTCCACAATGTTAGTTGGTTCTGTGTGAATCCGTGTGAACTCAGCAGCTCTCTCTCATTCTTGTTCCAGAGAAGGGCACAGACCTGTGATCCGGTGTCAACAGAGTTGAGACACGCACCGGTGTGCGTGTTCCAGAACTTGATGCATCTATCACTGCCACCACCACCGGTTGCCAGCAAGTTGCTCTGGAACGGACACCACGCGAGCGCCTTCACAGCAGCCATGTGGTCCTCAAGCCTGTGCAGCCACTGGTTGCGGCCAGCGGATGGCATGGAGGACGCCATCGACACGTCCCAAATGTGCAGAAGGTTGTCATTGCCCCCACTGGCCAACTGCTGCCCTGATCCGGACCATTTGAGCCCACACACCTCCTGACTGTGCCCCTCATATGTCTGCACGACATGGTTCCTAATTCTCACGTCGTTGTTCACGATCTTGCCATCCATGCCGCCAGTGGTGAGGATGCTGTTGTTCCATGCCAGTGAGCCAACTCTTGCCTCATGTGCACCTCTGAGAGTTCTCAACTGCAGGGAAAGAACAATCTGAATTCAACAACAGAGAACCGTGCATGATCAAGTATTACCACAGCGTTTTTGGATGAAGCAGGCACATACCAGTCGGTTGGAGCTGGTGTCCCAGAGCTGGACATCAGACGAGTTGAGCCCAATAGCAATATGCCTGCCGTCTGGAGCCCAGTTGACGCTGGTGATGGGACCACTGTCCTCGTCGATGGTCACAAGCTCAGAAGTGGATCCAGTGGAGGCATCCCACAGGTAGACCGTGTCGCCCAGAGCAATGGACAGCACGTTGTTGCTCCCCCAGTCGAGCAGGTTGAGGTAGTAGTCATCAACAAGCTCTGGCGCGTCCAGAGTCCTCTCTGCAGACTATCCATTTCAAGCAGCATCAGAAACCACACCATCCACCCAACTAAAAGTGATATGCATCGATCTAGAGGAGGTAGAAGTAGAACACAAAGAATATCATTAAATAAACATACCTGGGGAATGTGTCACCTGCCGCTGCTTGGCCGGGAACTTGGCGTTGTTCCCACAGGGAGGAAAAACGCCGTGCGCTGGCGGCTGCCGAGACGTTCTCAGGCTCGCGGCGGCTTGTTCCTGAAGGCGAGGATCCGTGTCCGGTTGTTGAGCAGCTTCTCGGCGAGCAGCCTCCGGTACGTCTCCTTGGACGGGGACGATGCCGCCACCGCGTTCTCCTTGTCCTTCCTGGGCTCCGTGAGCAGGTACTGCGCCACGTCCATATCCATCGCCGACCTGTCCGGGATGAACCTATCGCCCTGTAGCGCACGGAAACAAGCCTGTTCGGGTCAGGCGAACCGTCGAACACCTTGATGACTCTCATGGAGGGGATCACAAGGCAAGGGTGACTCACGTAGCACTTGGCCGACGGGTTGCGCGATCCCGTGCTCAGCGGCGGTATGTAGGGCCGGGAGCCGGCCTCCTGGAGAGGCGGCCGTGGCGCCGCCGCCGCCGCCGTGTGGCTCTTCTCCGATGAGATGGAGTAGGTGCCTGCGTCCATGGTTAGAAGCAACAGAACAAGAAGAAGCACGGAGAGTAATAGCAAGATAATAACCGCAACCGCAGAAGAAGAAGAAGCAATGCAACTTAACAGATTAAACGCAAATTTAGAGTGAAGATGTAGATAAACAATCGGACTAATTGAAAACTGAAAAAAAATAGAGGCGGAGAACTTGAGATCGAGCTGTGATGAGCGAAGCGATGCAGGGCGCACGTCTCGTGTCGTGGCCTCCCCCAGTTGCTCGATCGAGATCAGCGTGGGGAGGCGGAGAGGAGAGCCGAGAGAGGGGGAGAGAGAGAGGATCTGCTCGGTTGCGCTGTGGGGCTTAGGGTTCGGCCGCCCACGATTATTTGTAGCAGGAGGAAGGAGGGCGGGAGGGGAAGCCGCCGCCCGCCGCGCAACGGCTACCTACTGCGCCAAGACGGGATGACAATTTAGCCGTTGCGTTGCGGCGCTGCGGGTGGCCCGCGTGGCCGCTTGAACGGCTCCGATGCGCCGGTCATTGGTATGGAGGGCGGATCATGTGCCATAGAAGCATCTGATCTACCCAGATGAACATGTCGAACATGGCGATAGATTGGTGTGAATATAACTACCGCCGTGCCGACGACAGCCACTCTGCTAGGGTTTCGGTGTCGCCTGCCATCTGGCTCTACCTAGCAGGGCAAGAGGAGAGGAGAGGAGAGGAGAGGAGGAGGAGGAGGAGTATCAGCAGGAGGAGATGGCCATGGAGGAGGAGGGCAGCCGCCGTGGGCGCGCGGCGGCGCTGGTGCCCGACGTCGTCGCCCTTCTGTCGCCGCATCGGGAGGAGCGTGAGGGAGAGGATGGGAGAGATGCTGTTTTTTTTTTTTCAAGAAGCGGTGCTGGAAAGGAGAAGCTGAGTATATATTATGTTGGCCGGCTTCGACGAGAATCCAAAGCCGAAAGCACCAAAGGAAGCGAAACCAGCTTCTCACGAGAATCCACGTAATCTGAAGTCGTTGAGCGAATCGTGGGCATCCATTGCAAGATCGAAGAGATGGAAACAATTTGGGCGACGCGGGGCGGGCGTCGTCGAGAAGCCCTAGGGCCTTGCTAGTTTCTTCCACAATGCAATGCAAATATGCTAACACTCGACATGTTTATTTATTTGTTTTTACCAAAATCATGGGTATTGCTCCAGATTTCCATGGCTCACTTGGCCATTTGAATGACAGTGGAGTATTTGTTGTCGAAAATCATGGTTTGTTGCAGCCTCTTCTGGTCCCTGAATCGGCCTGGAAGGTAATCTCGATGGATTTTGTCGAAGGCTTGCCGACATCGGCCTCTTTCAATTGCATCCTGGTCATAGTGGATATGTTTACTAAGTATGGGCACTTTATCTCTCTTCGCCACCCTTATACAACTGCTAGTGTGGCTAAGGCTTTCTTCCATAATGTTTACCGTCACCATGGTCTTCCTGTTAAGATGATTTCTGATCGGGATACGATCTTTACCAAAGAATTTTTGGTCGAGTTGTTCAAATTGGCTGACATCCGGTTGTGTCGCGCGAAGACATCATATCACCCGTAGTCTCATGGGCAAACCAAACGAGTTAACCACTGCCTTGAATCCTATCTTCGTTGTTATGTTCACGCCTGTCCTTCCCAATGAAGCGAATGGTTGGATTCAACTGAATTTTGGTACAATTGCAGCAACCATTCCGCTATTGGTCGTTCCCCATTTGAGGCTTTGTATGGCTATCCGCCTCGGCTTCTGGCAGTGGACTCTTCTCTGTCTTCAAATCAGGATGTCGCTACATGGTCGGCTGGTCGACAGTTCGTGGATCGGCTTTTGCAGCAACATCTTAACCGCGCTAAAGTCCATATGAAGAAGCAAGCTGATCAAGATCGTTTAGAGCGCGTCTTTCTTGTTGGTGATATGGTGTTCTTGAAACTCCAGTTATATGTGCAGTCCTCGCTGGCACGAAGGTCTCATCATAAGCTCTATTATCGCTTCTTTGGCCCCTTTTGCATCATTGAGCGCATTGGCAGCGCCGCCTACAAACTGGAATTGCCTCCACATTCTATGGTAGACCTGGTATTTCATGTTTCACAGCTCAAAAGGCCATGGGTAAGAATCATCAGGTGATCCCAACTCTGCCTTCAGATTTCGCTCTTCATTTGGCCCCGGAGCGTGTGCTAGAAGCGCACACAGTGCTTCGCGGTTCTGACTCTGTGGCTCAGGTTCTCGTCAAGTGGAACAACCTTCCAGTGGAGTTGGCAACCTAGGAGGATTTCGAAGCTCTCCGCCAAGAGTACCCTCGAGCAGCTGCTTGGGGGCAAGCAACAATCCAAGGAAGGGGAATGTCAAAGAGAAGACCAAGGATGGGCCAAAAGAACAAGTCAAGTCGACCCGGCCCAGAAGGACAAACCCAAGATACGTTGGCGAACAATGGGCCTAAACCTGAGCACGCTTGCACGCGTGAAAGAGCGACTCGCTCTGCATTAAGGCTGGCCTCCGGCTCTTGCCCGAGCATCACATTTGAGAACAAACCAAATACTCCTCTAATTCTAAGATTCGTCGTTGTTTGAACTCGTTCTTCGCTTGTTCTTCCTCTTGATTCCGATTTCTTCTCGATTCTTCCCACGCTATCACTAACATGTTCCTGCCCGTGCAGTGTGGCGTCCCGCTGCCACCGGAGACGGTGTCCATCTGTTTCGGTAAGTATTTTCTCCTCTGCCGCCCCTCCATTACATTCTGAATTTTGTAATTCACTGACACTGACACTCATTTGATTTGCAGGCCAACGTTCGCCCCAACCTCACGTCAGCAGGAGTTCCCCACTACAACTAAACGTGGTGCCGGAGGCTGGAGCTGTGGGTGTTGAGCACGCTGTGGCGTTCCGACGCCTGCTGAAGTAATTCGCTGTGCGTAATTCGCCGTGTCCCCTCTCGTTTCGCCGTACGGTGTCCATGTACTAGTGTACTCTTTCTATGACTATGATTTTCATGTACTATGTTGAACTGGTGAGTGCTTGTATCCATGACTCGACTTCTGATGATTCTTGCTTTGCTTTCAATAAGTAAAACGACCCAAGTATTTTTTTTTTTTAAGTATAGCAGTATGCTTTCAGTAACAGCCATGGGCGCTACCTGAACAAGATATCTCTCGTCCTTTTGGTGCCACAATCACCGCTGAATGTTTGGTGGCCTTGAGTATGTTGTGCTCTTTGTTGTTTTTACTAAATTTATCATTTCAAGATCACTAGTGACTATTGAGGTACTCTTTTTGTTATATATAGTTCTTAATAAGACTATAGCTGCCGAAACCGGAGCGAGTTAGGGCCTGTTTGGTAGAGACTAGAAACTAATTAGAGACTAATTATTAGTCCCTAAAGGTGTTTGGTTCAGAGGACTAGGGAGGGACTAATTGTATGCACAAAGACCATTATGCCCCGCTATCGCTGCCGTGCTATGCCCCACCGCACAAACGAGGTAATGGGAGGTGCCGGTGGCGAAGGGAGGCGGCCATCCATGGTGGATGCGCCACACGAGGTTGAGTTGCGGGCGCCGACTTGGGAGGAATCGAGGCGGCGCCGGCGAGCTAGACAAATGAGACGGGCGGTGGGGAAGAGAGGGCTCGGCGCCTCCATGGCGCCGGCGAGCGAGCGGGTACTAGGGTTCCAGCCCTCGATTCGCTTCGCGGCTAGCGGCGAGAGGCCTCCATTGAGCGGCCTTCTAGCCCAGAGTGCCGCGACCTAGCACATGCGAGTGCATGCAAGGTACCGACACTCGAAGCGGCTAGCGGCGGCGATGGTTGTTGGATCTCTGGGGAGCGAGCGAGTGGACGGAGACGAGTTGCATGGGATGGAAATTTTCCCCAACTAGTCCCAATTAGCACCTCAAGAGAGTCTAATGGAATAGGGACTAAGGGCTCATTTGGTTCCTATGAGACCCTAGTTTTTTGGGTCGGACCGAACCGGGCGGTCGGACCGGTAAAAGACCGAACCAGTTGAGTACAGCGGCTCGGTTCACTTAAAAGATCGTTCATGCAAATGGACCGCTAAAAACCGGGTTGAACCGCCCGTTTTTAGAAAATCGTGAACCGCCGGTTCTGACTGAACCGTCCCGGTCTGGTAACCTCGTCTGGTGGTGGGCGTCTGCGCGAGCTGCTGCCTCCTGCGTGTGCAACTGGTGCTGGGCCCGGCCTGTCTCTTGTTGCCGCCTGCATGTTTGAGCGTGGCATGTGCATGCGTACAGTACGCCTGCATGTTTGAGCGTGACATGCGCTGGTTGTTTGTTCTTTGTAGACTTTGGACGTGGACGCGTGTATGCACCTGCTAGTCTATTTACTGGGTATACGTGGCTCCAAAGCTTGACAGTCATTAGCTGGACGGATGTACATCTGCTTGCTACGTACAGTACTGAATATGTCGCTGCTGTCAAATTTTGGTGATATATTTTTTCTTCGAATTTTCAAAAATTTTCCATAAATAATTCTCCAAATTAGACAATAGTATATCTATTTTATGTATCTCGATGATATATCAATTATTTAATTATATATACTTCTTCAATATCAATTATTAATTAAATCATATATACACACCGGTTCAAAATATTTTAGGCCACATAAAAACGGTCCATTATTAACGGACCGACGGTTCAACCGCTCTAAAACGGTTGGACCAATAAACCATTGAACCGAAGGCCTCACCGGTTCGATCTCATCCGGTTTGAAAAACTAGGTATGAGACTAGAAACTAGGGACTAATTTTTGAGGTTGAGCAGCTAGTGGACAAAAAATTAGTCCACTACTGCATCTTGTTTGGTATTTTAGGAACTAAAATGAGACTAAAAAATTAGTCCCTAGTCCCTAATCCTATGGAACCAAACAGACCCTTAATCATTTGCTAGCGCTCCCATTATTTTATTTATTTACCCGTATGTTCCTAGCTGTTGTTAATCGCAATTTAGCGCGCGCTAATCAAATGCTCCCTCCCGACCCCGACATGCGATTTTTTTGACAAACCGGTTGCATTGCCCATCGAGGAACCATCATATCCCACACCGCCGAACCCTGCCGGTCCACTCGCCTCGCCTTCGCCTTCGTCTTCGCCCCCTGGCCGGGTTTGCCGGCGCCGCTCCGCCCGCCGACTCGATTCGCCTCGCCTCGCCCGGGGATTCTCGCAGGTTTGCCCTCCACCCCTCCTCCCTCCACTCGATCCGGGGCAATCCAATTATCGCTGGGGTTTTAGTGCCGCTACGAAGTTGTTGTGGAGTGGTTCCCAATTCCATAACCGGGTTTTAGGTTTAAGGCTCGGAAGGGCGTCCGTGGGTCGGCGGGGATCGAGGAGAGGGACCTACGGGGGAGTGGTTTTCCGTTGGGGCCACCTTGCGGATTGAGGGGGTTGGGTTGGGGCGCCTTTTTTTCTCCTCCGGTAAACCGCGGTAAACCGCCCAGACCGTAAAAACCGGTCCGTCCGTTCACGGACCGGCCGGTATAAAAAGAAGCCAAATTCAAAATGTAAAATTTGAAAAAAAAAAATCGTTGAAAAAAAATCAAAAAAATAGTTCGTGATTTATAGAAGCCAATGGTGTAAAATTTTTTCAAATTTGAGTTCGTTTTGGTATAAAAAAAATTTGAATTGAAGTTTGAAAAAAAAAATGCCCTGGCCGGCCCGCCAAGGCCCATGAGGCCCATTGGCCTCCCCCGCCGCGGATAAGGCTTGCCCAGAAGCTTATGCTATTTATTTCTGCATTGTGTGCCACTTTTTACATCAAAATGTCCAAAGCAACTACCAAAAATTCCTTCAAAATTTTTTTTTTTAAAAAAAAAAAAAACTGGCGGTTTGAATTTATACCGCTCAAACCGGGCGGTATAAATTCCAAACCGGGCGGTATAAATTCCAAACCGCCCGGTTTACCGGATTTTTACCGTTCGGCCGGGCGCCGTTTGAATTCAGTTGAATTCAAAGTTCAAACTGTCCGGTTACCGACCGGTTTACCGGTAACCGGACCGGTTTATCGAAACCGGCCGCCGGCGGTTACCCGAAACCGGTCGGTAAAAAAAACCTTGGGCGCTTCTGGGCCGCGACGACAGGTAGGCCGAGTGGGGAGGTTGGCTGGCTCCGGATGAGATGCGACGGCGGCTGGAGGCGGCTCGGAAGGGGCAGGCGCGGCACGCACACGCACTGCGCAGACGAAATACCTGACATGGACGTCCACCTGCTGTGTGTGAATCTTTTTTTTTTTTTTTTGCCTAGGAACTGCATCTTCTTTTTAGCTAGCGTTACTGGGACATTTAACATTTTGGCATGCTTATGTTTGGTCACTCTTCAAACACCAAGCTTAGAATGGCAAATACGTTCTTACCATCAGGGCCATGGATTGCATACATCTGTACCACTTTGGACGACGTGGCGCTCCAGCTAGGCTGTCCAGCATGTCAAGCCAGGGGAAAGGCCTCTCTGCACCTAGCTTGCATCTTCCTCTTTTCCCTACCTGCTCGTGACGCATAGAAGTAGCAACATAGTGTATTTTCCTAGCTTTTCTCATGTTTTCAGCAAACACAAAATATAAATATAATGGATAAATAAATGAAGACATCATAATTCATAGATTGACATGTTGAGACAACATTTTCAAATGTTCAGACCACATGAAAAATTCAGACCATAGTTCTGGCCATTTACAACTAGTCTCCAGCACATGTTTTGGCCAAGCCAAAATAAATTTTTCTTGCTGCCACGTGCAAGTCACTTGACATTCTTTGCTGGGCTCTTCTTCTTCCTTCCAGCAAGGACCTTAATCCTTGGAGTCATCTTTTTAGTAGGTGGTTCATGCGATGTTGTGGCTGTTTCATCAACCTCATTGCTAACTTGCAGGTCCCAACAAATACTCCTGACCAAAAATATAAAAGACATATTGTCATATTGGCAACAGTAGGTTTTGGCTAAATATTTAATTGCAACTACAGCATACCTTCTAGTTGTAGGTGATGATGGTGGTGGATACTCAATCTGAAGTGGAGCTATGAATACTCAATCTCATACCTTCTCAGCGGCTGCTGCAGCTTCAGCTGCTGCAACAGCCTTAGCTGCTCTGCCTCCCTTGCTGCCTTAGATGCAGCTTCTCTAGCCAGTGCTAACCTTGTTCTTGGTGTATTGCCTCCACTAGGTGTAGGGTCTACCTTGCTCCTCTTCCTTCCAGGTTTTGGGGCTGTTTTTTTGGTTCTTTTCCTGCAATACATTTGCTAGGGTCAATGCTTAACACTTATAACTAATATGACAGTATGGGTATTAAATTACCTTTTCTTAGTACCACTGAGTGAACACTTCCAGCTCCCAAGAGTCTCTGCCAGATTATTGTTGATGTAATCACATTTTATATAGGCTTTCGATGTAATTGATGGCAGCCGAAAAATATTCTAGTTTTTGTTCGGTTCACTACTTGCTGACTACAAATATGCAACCTGTGCAGGGACTAGTTTGTGGGGGATCCCAAGAGAATCAAGGAATCTGTGTGTAAATCCTCGACGTTTTTAAAACATGATGAGAAGATTCTTTTTCTTTGGGTCCGCTGCTGCAGACCCTGGTGGGGTCGATGAGGATAACATGACTAGTGGACATAAAAGGATAGATGAGGGAAAGGACACTTCTGATTCCTGCGGCCATCGTCACAAGCGGAATAAGGTGGAACAAGCCAATCCCAAGCAACTCAGGTGGTGGTCATGTTACCTACCTTGTCCGTACTAGTTATACAACCATGGATTGAAATGATAGTATTGGCTATTAGCCCCTGTTGCCACTTGATCCATGTTACTGAAATCTAGAAAAAAGAGAAATGTGTCTAAAAATAAGAAAGGAGATAGGAAATACACCCACACTCTGTTTTTTTAGGGCCGTTTGTATCATAGCTCATTTTTTCAGCATGTATATCTTAACTTGCAGTCATGAAGATGCAATTGTAAGTGAGGAACAGAAGCATTGCGCCCCTGTCTCATCTATGGTTTCTAATTTGGAAAGGCCACCTCGACCCCAGTCTAAGGTACCATCCATACCAAAATCAATGAAAGATGTGCAAGATGTGAGACTTCCAAATGTTATCTGCCCCTCCACTTCTCCTACTTCAGGTATAAATTTACGTTGCTCCTATCATCGTAGGGTCATACTTTTGTGATGGTTCTCAATATTTTTATGATCATGTTTTTCTTGGCATCAGCGGAAGACGAAACTGATGACGAGCTGCTTCAAAGAGCTAAAGAAATTGAGTCAAGGTTTATTGTTCCTTGTGAAGATGAATATGAATCCAACATGCTCAGGGATAGGCAATTGACCTCAAATGACATGTTTCAGTCGATCCAGCAACTGACTGAAGATAGGAAACAATTAGCATATGAATTATCTTCAGAGATTAAGGCACGTGTAACAGAAAGGTTTGCTGCCAAAGAGCAATACAAACAAACAAAGAAAGAATTGGACAGAAGGTCAGACGATTGGTCTATCAGGCTCTCAAGATTTCAATCTGAAGAAGAGAGACTACATGAACTGGTGAGAGATCTTGCAGAGCAGAATGTGTCACTTCAGAGAGAGTTTGTAGAGGAAAGGGACCACATCCGGGAATATTTGAAGACCAAGGAGGCAGAGAATAAAGCTTTGCAGAAAGTGATTGCAAGACTACAAACAACATGTAATGAGCAGGAAAGGACAATCACAGGCCTGAGACAAGGATGCATAGATGAATTAGATAGGAAATTTGTTGAGTGCACCACCAGTGATAAAACAAGAAAACTGCAAATGGAACTTATTAGAATGACAGGGGTGGAGCAAAAGTTGAGAGGTGAAATTCGATCTTGCGCTTTTGAAGTAGAATCCCTCAGACAAGAGAATATTGCACTCTTAAATCGTTTACAAGGTGCTGGCAATGGAGCAAGCTTCTCGATTCGCCTTGACCAGGAGCTTCAGGCTAGAGTGGATAACCTGCAAATGCAAGGCTTGTCACTGCTTGATAAGATTAGCCAACTTTGTGCTAAATTGTTGGATCTGATGAAACACAAGAGACATGAAAGTGATTATTTGAGTGGCAATGATGCATTAACATTCAGTGATTACACTTTTGAGTACCAGAGCATCAAAGGAGGAATCGAAGGTCTGAAGCGAAGTTTGAAGGCAATCAATTCTATACTAGGTGAAAAGCAAAATTCTAAAGAAAAATCTAGTGAAATTGCAGCTGAAGGTAGTCCTTCCAATGATCAAATGGTGAGTTACTCTGGTACAAAACAACCTTGTCAGTTTAATTTTACTTTGCCATGTGGTCGTCCAGTTAAAAAAAAAATCACAGTAAAGATTCTCTAGAAGTATATTTTTGGATAGTTACATGTGCTTTGGAATGATGTTTTCATGAAAGTTGTACAGTAAGAGTTCACATCTGATGCTTTGTGAATATAGTTGAATTAATAGTGACTTAACTATTATGTGTAGGATGATTTTGGACTCAAGCTGAAAGAAGAGGCTATGCTGAACAGAATATTGAAGGAGGCAGTCTTGTCAAAGGAACTTGACAATGAACAATTGCAATCTGTTCTGGCATCTTCACTTCGCATCCAAGATGTTATGAGAAACGAGATACAGAGAGTTCAGGATGAACTTTGTTTCATAACCCACGTGGCTAAGCAGTTGGAGCTTCAGGTATCATGTGTTCATTGCATATTTCACATCTTTATTCCCCAATAAACTTGCAGTTCATTGTTTTTTTGAATTTTGCAGTTCATTGTTTTTCTCTGATCAAATTAGTCCTTTGATAATGATTGATTTTCCTTTCATTTTTTTTGACACGAGGCACCTCCCCATTTCCATTAATTATGATAACGGAAATACAAAGTTTAGGACCAGAAACTAGAAAAGGACAGTTTTCAGAACTAGCGCAGCAACACAAACCCTACGCGCAACAGTGCATCAGCAGATGACTTACGGCTGACCCAGCCTGATACAAGTAACAATCCATCACCAGGACACACATGTCCAGCAAAATGAAAGAAAGGTAGGTCGAAGCAACAGGCGTAGGGATCATGACTGCTTCACAGTGCTTCTGTTCTTGGTCCCAGTCGCTAGTTGACGTCGCCTCCTTGGTGGTCCTCCTCCAACGCATCTTGCTTTCGCTTCTTGTCTTTGGCAATCAGTTGAGTAGCCATTGCCAGCATCACTCCCAGGGCAGCTTCCACACTCTTCTTGTCATTCTCCAGGAATAGACCTGCCCAATAACCCATGAGCGCACACACTCTTCTTGTCAATCAGTTTTCCTTTCATAATGAATTATTCTTAATCTGCCTGGTGTTAGCCAATTGTAGTGGTCAAGTTGCAGGATGTCTCAAAGTAAGTAGGCAGGTCTTTTTGCTGAGTGACTTAGTTACCGACAACAGATGTCACTCTGATTTCCTTGCTCTATAAAATTATTAGAAATTCATTTTAGGGTTTGAATCAAGTAATTTGCTGCTTGTTTATCTTTAGCTAGTCATTATTTTTCACGTTTTTGCATCTTGCCAATAATCTGTGGATAAATTTTGCCCAAGTAGAGATTAGGTCTACTATGCAAGTTTTCAGTTAGATATTCTTTTGAACGTTTCTGGAACCAGTTCTAAAGTTGAGATAATGTTTGGTAGCATATGAAATAACATATTGTTGTTGTAGAGGCTTATGGTCAGCAAACATTCATTCCAGGGTCATCTTGGTGGTCGTATAAAAAACACCAAGAGAAAACGACATAAAGAAGTGTTGCACTGTCATGTTTTTGTACACTAAGTAGGGCATACAACTTCTCCAGAAGTGTGTAGACAATATACTATGTGCAAATCCATTTGCATTTAGAGACATCAGTGGGCTGTCAATCAATTCTGTGCTGTTCTAAAGACCAATCAATAGTGCTGTGATTGTTATGGTACCAGCCGAAATCTTGTTTTATCCTTTTCGAAAAAAAATGTCGTTTCATATGAGAATGGCAGATGATGTTTATATATGCTAGAAGATAGCTTTGTTTGCTGTATTTTCCTCAAGTACTCTTGCTGTTTTGTTACATATTTGTTGGTTTGCTGCACTTAACAGGTGTCGAAGAAGGATGAGTCAATCAATGAGATCCAACAGGACTTCCAGGAATCTGCAAAGGAGCTGACTGCGCTTCGTGGAACACTGAAAGTAGTGAGAGAGGAGAGGGACCTGTCATGGCAGGAAGCAAACCAGCTGAGAAGAAACATTAACATCATGCAGAACGAGGTTGTTTCGCTGAAGAAGAAGATCGATGACCTGGATGAAGAAATACTTGTCAAGGATGGGCAGATCAACATATTGCGGGACAGCATCGACAAGCCGTTGGACATACATGCTTGTGAATAGTGGTCGTTCATACATGCTTGTGAATAGTGGTCGTTCATACGCTTCCTACAGTTTCTTCATCCAGTACACCATAGTGGCTTGTTTTTGCAGCTCACTGGCCGGTTTACGCCATTTGTAAACGTGCATAAATTTGGATGTGCTAAAGAGTAGTTGTTCCCTGTTACTATCTTTTTCTTCTAATAGAGTATTGTTATTTGAAGGACTCCCGATTATTATCTGTTAATGTAGCTACAAGATTGTGTCTTATGTTTCTCCATTTCTCCCTTCTTTATCAGTCAGCGGTGGATGGCTTGTTATTACAGTTTGCTCTGATGTTCTGAACTATGATGGATTCAGCAGGCACCATTTTTCTCAATCTCCTCCATGACTGATGTCACTTTTTCTGGATTTGAGAACTGAGAGCATTAAGCATATGGATGAAGGATTTTTGAACCAAGGGCTAGAAAATTAAGACGCATCTATATATGTATTGGTAGTTGTCAATACATCCACTACGTGTTACGAATATAGATGTCCAACGGGCCGGCCCGGTGCTGCCCGTGGCCCGCCGGGCCGGCCGCTGCGGGCCACGGGCTGCGGCGGCGGGCTGTGCCACCTACGGGCTCGGGCGCCCTCGCCCTCCATGGCCCGGTCCGTGGGCCATTTTGTCGGGCCACGGGCCACGTCGGGCCACGGGCGGCGGGCCGGGCCACAGCCCGGTGATGTAAACATACCTCCCACATAATCAAAAAAAATCACAGTTTCAACAGGTTTTCACAGATTCAAAGTTCAACGTAAATATGGCAACAAATTTTCATAGGTTTTTCACAAAATTCACAGGTTTCACAGATTGATAACAGATTTTCAAACTTCAACGTAAATATGAGCTTGTGCAATGTTGCCTCATTAAAAACCTTTCTAGGTAAACCCACCCTTGTGGGAGAAACCCTAGAAAGGAAAAAGAGTACAACAAGCTCATATTTCTCGTTGTTCATATATTATATATAGTTCATAGATTAGTCACAGATTCACAGTTGTATTACAATAGCCAACATTTGGCAGGCAAGTGAAAAGAGTAAGTGCAAAGAGCAAAATGAATAGAGTATCTGCCTATCTCTCATATCTCTCACTCACTCTCAGGTTTCCAACTTCAAAGTTTGCCAAAAAAAGGAAAACACCATCCGGACATGACAAAAGACACCTCTTAGTTCACAGCTCAAAAACACAATCACATAGTTCATGTTTCACAATGGAATTTTACCTCTTAGTTCTAGGATCTCAGCTAGCTGGTGCCGCCGCCACCTCTTCCTCTGCTGGTGCCGGTGCCGCCACCTCTCCCTCTGCTGGTGCCGGTGTCGCCACCTCTCCCGCTGCTGGTCCCGGTACCGGTGCTGCCGGTGACGCCAACCGATCCTCTCCCACTCCCGCTGCCGGTTCTGGTCTTCAGGAATATCATCACCAATCTCCAGGGTCTTGAAGTGTTGAACCAGTTCTTTGTCCACAACCAGATGCTGCGCGCCTTTCTTCTATCTTGGTCCCAGTCTTTGATGCAGGTCAGCATCTCCACATGCTCAAAGTGTAAGGCGACGACGCCGGTCTTCGAAAGTATTCTACCCGTCAAGCTAAAACAAGATTCGAGAGGACACAAGTAGAAACAGGGGACAACCATGATATCACGAGCCATATAGACAAGTATGGGATAGGATTGTTTGTGATCACGCCACCAAAGAAGTATGTCAAAGTTGGGGTCACCCCATGGCACAGGGTCATTTGTCTGTAAGTCAGTAAGCTCATTTACAAAGACCGTGATGAAGTAGATGTAGTAGAGGAGGAATCGTCAAAGATCCTCCCCATCTGCTACCGTAACCCGGGGGACGTGAAGCACAGGCCTCCTCGAGCCCTTCTTGTATCTGCACTAGAACCATACTTCTCCCGATACTTGCAAAACAATGCGGTCAGCTCATCTTTCACATCACCATAACATAATCTGTAATCGATCTAGTTGCCTTACCAAGTAGATCTAAGGTTATCAAGAACCCTTTCATCTTACCTCTAGGATCAAGAATGGTTGCAAAAGAATAAAGCAGAGGAATGTTATCCCAATATTTAAGAAATTTCATTTTCATAGGCCTTGCAACATGTTTAAAATGTTCATTATTCTCGCCTTCTTTCAAATGTTCAAAGAATGTCAATCATTTGATGCAAAGCAAGTGGAGCAAAGAGGGATAGTATACACCGTAAAAGAATAACAAAGGGACTCATAAAATACTTTCAAGAAATTTAACATATGTTCAGCAACATACCAATGATTCACAAATAATAACTCAGAACCATAATTAGAGTTAATGAACACAAGAAAAGACTTCTTTATATGGTAACAAATGATCAAGCATCAAGTAAGTAGAATTCCATCTAACATCCATGTCCGTGCCAAATTTTCTAGGTGTCATACCTCTAGCAATACAGAAACTTTTGAACAATGCAATCCTATTATTAGAAGAATTTAAAAAGTTTATTGCAGTTCTCAAATCATCAAGCCAATCTTTACAGACCGCCAAGCCATCTTTCACAATAAGATTAATTACATGAGTAGCACAAATGATGCACAAGGAAATACTTAACTTTATTAGGATTATCACGAGTAGGTGTAGGATAAGAACCCATATACCCAAACAAAACTGGACCCAAGATATCATAAGCCTTAGAATTAGCACTAGCATTGTCAAGAGTCACAACAAAGACTTTATCGGACAAACCAAACTCATCAACCACATTAGCTATAGAATCGAATATTTTCACACGGTATGTTTGCAATCAATCACCCTAAAACCAACTACTTTTTTTTCAATCTCCCATTCTTTATTAACATAATGGCAAACAACAGAGATATAGTCCTCCTTAGCATTACGGACCAGATGTCGATGTCAAAGAAACAGATGATGCAAAGAAAGTACACATCTTTCATAAGCATGTCACGTTGTTCACCATACAATTTAGCCATATCTCTAGTCGTGGTTCGCCTAGAAACCTCTTTAAAAAGAGGGTTATGAGCATTCTTAATGTAATCAATCCAAGTCTGTGGTCGCACCTATGCCTAATGGAAGGTCCAACCTAGCAATCAAGTGGCACAATTCAATGCGAGCAACCATAAGATCATACTTCCAATTAGCTAAACCATTAGCATTCAAAGCAAGCCTAGATCGAACCATATCGAATGGTTCTTTTTTTCTCGCATACAAGATTTCATGTGCCACCAAATGACCAGCACCATTAGCATGTATAGCGAGTACTTAGAACCACAATGTTTACAGATAGCTGCAACGCGAACGGCCGACGGCCCCTCACCATCCTTTACCTCATCGAAGTACAGCCACACCTCGATTTGTTCTTACCAGATTGTGTTGGAGTGTCATCGGCGTCCTCGCCATCGACATCGACATCGATGGGTGCATCGAGGTCAATGCCGAAGACGGCAACATCTCACGGAGGTCGCCGCCGCCCTCGAGCTCAGTCGCCGTCCGAAAGCAACGGTCGGGGTCATGAACATCGCCGCCGACGTTGACCGGACGCCGATCAACCGCGCGCCGACCCCGCGTTGCGAGACCACGCCCACGCCCACGCCCGGCCGACCTGGACCGATCTTGACGTGCATCACCAAAGACCGCCCTCAACGCCCGCTTGGGAGGCCTGGCCATGTCCACTCCGGGCGGAGGAGGAGGACTCGGCGTCCGCACCAACCTGAAAAGTGAGAAAGAGAGAGTGCTCAGGGAGGAGGATTTGAAACAGAGGAGGAAGAAAGACGAGGGAGGAGGAAGAAAGGAGGGAGAAGGTTACCTGCGACGGAGCCCTGTGCCGGAAATGCAGAGGTCACCGGAAGAGACAGGACAAAGGTGAGGTTCGACGGGAGGGGAGGAAGAAAAGGGATGGAGCTTGAACCGCAACTCACATGGCGACGTAAAGAACAGGGGGCGGGGGGGGGGAGAGGAGAGAGGAGTAAGGAGTAAAGGAAAAAGTCACCGGCTCGCCGACAAGGGAGGTTGATCCGCCGGCACCGAGCGTCGACGGCGGAGTGAGGTGAAGCGAGTGAGGACACAGGTGCCGATCCGCCGGCGAGGACACCGGATCCGCCGGCGAGGACACCGTGATCCGACGGCGAGGACGCCGGATCCGCCGGGCGAGGGACGCCGAGATCCACCGAGCAAAGCGGCGGCGGCGGCGGCGGAGCGAGGCCAGCGAGGTGGGGATTAGGGTGGGAGGGGGAGCGGCTCGCGGCCGGAATGGGGAGGGGTGGGGGTTAGGGTTCGAGGGGGCGGCCGGCCCCGCTTTTTATACGGCCTTTAGCAAAGGGCCCCAGCACCGGGCGGCCGGGCTAGCGGGCCGGCCCGGCACAGGTGCCACGGGCGAGGTAGCGCCCATGGCCCGTCCCGCCACCGGGCCGGCGGCTGCCCGTAGCCCGCACATAACGGACCGGGCCGGGCCGTGTCGGGCCATTTTGCCGGGCCTCGGACCGGGCCGGGTCACGGGCCAAATGGCCAACTTTAGTTACGGACAACATATTGTATTCTGCTTCCCCCCTCCTGCAGTTCCATCTCTTCGATTTATTTCTTGATGACAAGGACCCGCTGAATGCGTCACATGTGGTCTAAATCTGAAGCTGTAGACACCTTCACTGTCATCGTAGCTACAGAAGATGATGCCTGCATCTCCGAGTGTCTTGTTGGACGAGGCCCTCAGTAACCGGCTGCTTAAATTAATTTGAGATTTCGACTTCAGATGCAAGGTGGAATTAACGAACCTAATTGACTTTTCAGGACTTTGAGAGGCTGATTTTTTATTTTTGTCTGGAGATTCTGAAGTGCCAACTACAGCCTTTTTCTTCCGTTATTACGGCGTCAGTGCAAATAAACAGTGCTAGTGATAACTGTGGCATATTTTTCTTTTTTTAGGAAACTGGAGGGGCACCTTTCTTATAACATATTTTCTCCCTCTGAAAAGCATTTAATCACGTGGATCGATCGGAATTTTCCTGCAATTATGCATGCCTACTGTCATGAATCGTGTCTTTTTCTGGAAGTAATACTAGAGGAGAGACTGATCAGTTGAAGGAGAAGCTATTCATGCATCCCAAGGTCAAACTGATGGTGGCCTAGCAGCCTATAATTACGCACAGGCACAGGGCAGACACAGTGGTGTGTGGGTCTAATTTCACTGCCAACGTTAAGGAAACATTATTACTCAAACACGCGGCCGGCAACAGCCTTCTTGTAAGATAGAATTGCTCTATTCTTAATACAATACAATGATACACATGCTCTTATGTATTCAAGAGGAAAAAAAAACATTACTCAAGATAAGTTGATTGGAGGAATGGATCATATTTTTCTAAAAAGTAATCGGTCAAATATCACCGCAAGGCATTGTGAAAAGCAAAAGATCTCCTTGAACGGCATTACATACCAATTCTCCTGACCTGAAAATATTTAAGCACAAGCAATTTATAACCAATATGCACGGCATAATACATATATTCGGTAATTAAAGTTTACAAACATATTCTAAATATATAGTAGTAGTTCTACCATGTCCGATCCCAAACGTCTGCAATCCGTAGAGTTACGCAATACCAAAAAAAAAAAAAAAAAAATGATCTGAACATGCACAGATTGGTTTGTAATGCATCAAAATCTGTCCAAAATCAACAATTGCCGATAACAGGTATGCATCAGCAGTACTTCCTTTAACTGCAAGGTTACAACAAAGCGATCTGCTATGACCAATTCAGAAAACAGGATGCATGGTGTTCATCAGATCACAAGTATGCAGGAGCAGTAGTTCTGTCACTGCACGGTTGCAACACTGAGACGCATTATGACCCTTCAGAAAACATCTTGACGCTTGATTTCATGCCTTGTTGTCCACTTGGTTGTTTTCCTGACACCTGTAACACCTGGGGTCGGATCATTTTCCTATACCTTAGCACCATATTCAGTCTGAACCTTCTTACTCTGCATTTTGGACATCCTGCATCCACCATTCGGTTCATTAGGTGTACCTTCTGTATTAATTACATTACAATCTTTGACATTATCTGTTACAGAATCTCCTAATTTATTAAAAAACATTCTCTTCAGAATGTCCTTGCAAGAGATTTTGCATACCACTGGAGAAGGCTGAAATAACAGTATTTGCTATAACATCTGATTGTGGTAATAATCATAATAAAGCAAGAGAATGCACCCGAATTCTGTTCTTTGTTCTAGTGGAAGATCCACTGGTGAAATATAAAGACAAGTTAATTGGAACCTTCATTGCAGAAACTGAAGAAAAATATATATTAGCAAAGGATTTTATAAGGAAAATAAAACATAAAACAAGAACTGTACAATGCATGTTGCTGTGCAACCTGTATATCATCGCTGGCTTCCGTGACTTCATCTGCAACTTGCTGTGCACCAAATTTGCCTAATCAATGATTATTTCAATCTATGTACAGTCTATCGCATAGTGATAAATTTAATTCTTGTACAGTTCCATCTGCGGGCACTGTTGAAACTGAATCGATTCCATTTCTAAGTGCTAACCACCTTACCTGAAACCTATAGTCTCTCATAGTCTTATACTACGAAGGAAGACAAAAGCAACACACCACACCAACTGGAGAACTGGAAAATAAATTGAACTGTGTGGGTTGATTGGTTGACACAGATTCGAAATTGGTAGTATATGTGTTTACTAAAATATATCAAAAGAAAGCTGATATGATTTTGGTTGAGGATCCAAAATACTACTACCTATGAACAGGAGAAGAGCTATCACCTCCACCTCTGCATGCAGATGCAGGCGTGCGGCGGTGCAGGACGATCAGTCTCCCAGCTCCAACAAGGAAGCAAAGCAGTCAAATATGAAACTTACTGTACGTGCCGTTGTCAAGATCGTCTTCACCTGAGAGTGCTTCGGAGCCGTAGGTGCGATTGCACCACACGGGTCGGTCTCAGCTCATCACCGCCTGGCTGCAGCATTGAAGCCTTGAAGGCACGCGGCTGGTGTTAGGACTTGAGAGGAGAGGCAGAGGCATAGCTGGGTACCGTAGATACAGCATATAAGATGCTCACATATCAAGAGCATCGCCAAATTCTATCAATAGAAACAGCTACCTCGCCAAGAGCGCCGACTCATAATCTGGTTGAGGTTTAGGTACTCCAGTCTGATGGTAATTGCGTACGTTCAGTCTCCATGGTTCTACTCATTTGATTGACATCTGAAATACTTAAATAACAAAATTCTTTTGCACCGCTCCCATCTTCTTTTTAGAACTGTTACCATAATGGTGGTACCATAATGTTGGTACTTTAATTAATTGGATCAAAGTAACATTTTTTTAAAAAATGGATAATAAATAATATAAATACAGAAGGTCCCGGAGGCGCCTGGAGGTAGGGGATTAGGGCCCGAGGCGTCAACGACTCAGGGAGAAGGTCTCGGTCGTGAGCCGAGAAGGCGGAGAGGAGGGGCAGACCCAGTGGCAAAGGCCAGAGAGGAGAGAAAAAGAACAAGGAAAAAAGAAGAAAGAGAAAAACAAAGAAAGAAAGAGAAGGAAATCTGGGAGGGTGTTGTCCTCCGCCCTCTTTAAGTGGACCCTCCTAGCCCTATAGATGACACGGGGCAGCTTCAGATCGTGGATCCTGTTCACCGCTAATGCCCACACCGGAGTCTCTTGACGTTCGTTGCGCCCCATTTCGCCCCAACAGACGGTATGGTCAATGAGTCGTCGTGCAGGATCCGTACGGGGATTAGGCAACATAGTGCCACCCTGTTCATAGTTGAAGGCGTTGTAGACTTAGAGCACCCGCAGTGTATGTATCGTAGCCGGTTCTATGCATGGAATGCAAGGATAGCACCCGGTACGTTACACTGTGGGCCAGTGTCGATGGAGAACCAGATCCGATGTATAGAACCCGCTCTTATGCAAATAAAAAACCATATCACTACGATACACGACATAGCTCCTCTTGTTCTTTTGGGTGTGTGTGGGTCCAACTATAGATGCAAGTAGGTTCGATACACTGTGGGCTAAATACTAGTACCAGTCATTTCATTTGTGGAGCCCATTTTAGTCATGCACCCGAGTCTACACGCTGCGGGTGCTCTTACAGGCATGGTCTGTCACAATGTCTAGTCATGTTGGATCGTAACCTACTCCCGTCTAGGCGTCTGGGGTATGCGCCAAAGTCCATACCCCCACATTTGGATTGGTTGAGGACCGCATGCGCCTTTGCTAGAATTGCGTTGGCCTATACCGCTAGGGTCGGACAAAGAGGGGACTCCCAGTGGGATTGAGGTGAGGTGTAGGGTTGCATAACATTGTTCCCATTGCCTCGGGGTCGGACGAGGCGGGACCTTCTTCCGGGAGGCCCGGGGAGGTGGAGAACGTGCTGCGGGAGTCGCGAATCGTAATCTCTTCCAAGCGAGTTGGGCAGGTATGAGACCATGCCACCGTGAATGTTGATCTTCCAAGCCATACTGTTTTTTCAGTTTCTTTTTCTTTTGGCTTAGAGCAACTCCAACAGTTCCCCATTTTTTTTTTTTTTTTTTTTGCAATTACCCTTGTTTGCCAACTTCCAAATCCAAATGTCAAATAAAAAGAGTCCATCTCCAACAGTTTGACATAATTCACTTGCCAAACTTGGATCTAACTTAAATCAGAACCCCGAGAGGGAAATAAAATAATGTTTATCCTTGCACCTCTTAAAAACTTATGTCGGGAACCCCGAGGCAGAAACAAAATTATATTTATGCCCTTCCACCTCTTCTAATAGTACGGGTGCGCCGTGAATGCCAAACGTCGTAGAGCGCGTATTTTTGCGCGCATAGGGTCTGATTTGCCAACACTTACTAATTTCTCAACTTCAAATGCCAAACTGTTGGAGGGAGTTTTTGGAGCTCTTTGACAAAATTTGAGAATGCTAACTCCAAATGCCAAACTGTTGGAGTTGCTCTTACAAATTTAAATAAAAATAGATAACCAAAACAGCTATCCCAACTTTGTACACAAGGTCGAATCCCTCGTCATAAAAAGATACGTGTCAGGACCACCTTTCTGTTGCCAGTGATTCCTCTATCATTAGAGTTATTCTTGCTACCGATGTTGTTTTACCACGCCAAACTTTTTTCTTTTCCCTTTATTTCACTTGTTACATATTTATAAAAAACAGGTAACTAAGAAATGATTTACATCTTTGTACACAAGGATTGGTCGAATCCCATATTGTAAACAAGATGAATTGTTGCTCTATCGATTTTGTGCAACTTCGTAATTTGTATCTTGGTACTCTCTTTAGTTTTTAGTTTGTTAAGATAAAATTAATCTAGTCTTAACCTAAAACTTTGTGGATGCAAATAATTTCAACCAAATTTTAATTGTTGAGATGTTATATAGCAAGAATTGGAGTGCGATATTGTTTTAAACTTGAAATTTAGAAATGTAAACATTATTAGAGCAACTTCAGCATGAGCACCCAAATTAGAGCCTCACACTTTTGATTTGGATGCTCCCCTTATTTTTGTTTTCCAATTTTTTTTTTTTCTACTCTCGCGTTAGCACCCAAATTTAAGCCCCCAAATACATTCTAGTACACACCGATGAATCGGGCCCGCTCGTCATCATCTCTTACTTCTTTCCCTATCTTTCTTCCTTCGGCTCCTCTCGCTCCCATCCCACGACGGCCCTTCTCGTCCATCCCGATGTCAATGTCTTGCTCTCTGCCTTGCGGCCCCCTCACTCCTCCTCTCGGCGTCGGCGCCCTGCTGTTCTTCGACGCGGCGTTGCCTCCTCCCTCAAACAGCTCCACGACGGCGCTGCCTCCTCCCTCCTTCAGCACCCTTGCTCTTCTCCCTGAGCCGGCTCCGTCCAGCGCTACAGCGCCTCCCTGAGTTGGATGGGATGCTACTACCTTGCGCAGAGAGAGCATGGGACGAGCGGCAACCGTGGGGAGAGAGGGGGTCGAGGGTGTCCTGCTTCTCAAGCTTGGCCTGGTCAAATCCGAGCAGTCGTCGAGTCCTGTGACATTGGTGAGAAGCAAGGTCGCCGACAAAGTCGCAGGGGAAGGGAGCAGGGGCGCCCGACGGAGTTGCGAAGAGGAGCGGGCGCCGGCAGAGTCAAGTCCGCACACGCGTGGAGAGGAAACGACCGGAGGGGGGGTGGGGTTTGACCCATATAAATTTGTTGGGTCTGGTGGAATTTGTTGCCCCAAAGAAATTCTGGGTCCGTAATAAGGGCTGGAGTAAGATTTTTGGCCTAAGACCCCAAATTTAACTATGGGAGCTTAAGTAGGGGCCCTGCTGGTGTTGCTCTTAGTCCAACAAAATTCAAAGGTGAAGATTCATGTAACACAAACTTTAGCACTTAAGAAATTAATGTATAACACATGATTCACTGGTATCTAAGAGTCGATTCCATTTTAAAGAATTCAACAACTATATTTACTACACCTATGTACAGAACCCCCACTGAAGAGTTCTCTGGGATGTGATGAAGTCATGTCATCAAGCAGGTCCCGTAACCACTAACCTTAAGTTATGCATGCCAAATAAGTTGGACATCTAAGATGCGTGCTATTCTCCACTCACTTCCATTTATTAGTCCATGCAAGCCACTCATATCTATCCCTATTTATAACTTTCATCCCTCATCACATCCCACGTGGAGACACACATGGATGGAGCATATATATATACGAAGCGTCCGTTCACCCCAACAACTTGCAATAGCACGCGTTGCCATTAAAACATTGCGTTGCCAGTGAAACGCCTCACCCATCGTTTCATTTCTGTCAGCCCCAATTCTTCCGACCCTATATACAGTCTCTGTTTCCTATCTCCCAGTCCCAAGGCAGGGTCCAACGAACACCAGCAGAAGTGCAGATGCCATCTCCAGTTCGAAATCAATCAAAGCGATGTCATCTTCGTTTCCGACGCTGGAGCTAGACGGGTTGGGTGCCGCAGGAGCGGCGGCAGGGTCTGTTGGACGCAACTGGAAGAGAACGAAGCAACCTGTGCAAAGATTGTGTGTGAGTTTTTTGTTTATTTTCCTTGCACGTCCATATTCACCTATTCAACAGCGGACGCAATCTTTCTCACTCTGTGGTAGTGATGACGGGAAAACGGGCGGCTAATACCCGCCTCCGCGTTACAGAGACAAATTTAGATTTAATTGAAATTTAAACGGGACAAACATAAAAGAACAGGTATTGCGAGTCCATACTTCCATAATTCTTATATTTCCATAAAAATTATGTTAATTACATCTCCGAAGAGAACACCCCTGATTAAGAGTTCCAGCATGAGTACATGAAAATAGATTACATCATATGGCTTCCTATTACAAACTACAAAAGGAAAACAAAGTCTTCAGCCTTGTAGTCGCAGATAGATGCATGCACATGTCTTGCACATGATGATGGTCATTTCCTTTAATAATGACATTTCATTTGATAGGAGTCAACATGTACTCCTCATATGATGGGTCACTAGCTTGACTAGCCTTTTGGGAACCATGGTATGCATATATTTAATTCATGCACACTTTATATGATTATTTGCTATTTATTTAGACCTTGACATATGCCCTTTGTTTATTTATTTGGCCATGTACGCGTTGAGCTACATGTAGTTCGACATATATGCATGCCAACAGAAGTAGACCGATGTATTTATACGGTAAATATTTATTTTGTGCATTTGATCATGTATGTATGCACGTGGTTTAAAATAGCATAGCCTAATTTTGGACAAGGCAGGGACACGATCATATATTGGCTTGGTGATAAGCTTATGTTTAGTTATTTGGGCAAGTATATGACCTGGTCAATTAAGAATTTAGCATGCCGACCAAGTGAGATTGGTCTGTTTGGAACATTTCTACATTTATTTGGTACATTACACCATATATGCATGCGCGTAATTTATTTCAGACTAAGCAACGCATTAGTCTAATTTTGATTATATGGGAAACATGATTTGACATGTTTTAATATCTGCAAACATATTTGGCCTATGATGCAGCAGTTTGTTTAGGCTACGGCTTGGAATTTACCTTGCCGAGGAGGCACTTGGCTTGGCCGAGGCATATGTAATTTATTTATTTTATCCAGCTACCATGAATTCTCTTAACGTGATATTTAACCATGGGTTAACATGAGAATGACAGTCGGCCTTATGCTGGCCTGCCGTAAGTCAAATTTATACTAGCTTTTGCTAGTGACGTATATGGCATGAGTTGATTTGAGGCTGACTTAATTTAGTGCACTTTACTTATGCAGGAATTATGGCTGCATTTTATTATAGGAGGAGGTTTGATGACACGTTAGCCCAGGGCAAATGCACGAATGGCGAGCTAATGGGCAGCATATAGGCAATTGCTTGTTTCATTTATTTAGACATAGGTTTACATATCGGCAAGGGATATGCTAGCAAGTTTATGGCTCACCTCAACATGACGTAGTATGCAACATCTTTTATTTTGTTTATTTATTTAATCAAGAGTTTGAAACTTGATATGCAACTTGATTAGCACTGAGCATATCTACATGTATGTATGCGCAGCCTGCAGGAAGCATAACAGTTGGTTTCTGCTAGAAGAGGCCTTGCGGCCGACATGTGTTTATCGAAGTGTATATGTGCTATGCAGCATATTTTACTTAGTTTGTCAGTTTAGCCGACGATCTAAAATTAGAACATGCAACCAGATTAGCGCTGAGCGTGCATATGCACTCAACCCAGGAATATGCGTGATGATTAACTTTCTGCCAGAAGCGGTTTGGTGGCTAGCAATGCTACTGGTGTCGCATATATGTGTATATGGTTTCTTTTTGGCATAATTTCTGATTCAGGCATGGCTATCTCTTTAGTTCAGCATGCATGGCTATTTCTTTAGATTCATTATAACCGAACTTTCTTCGTGACTAGCATGCAAGTTCTATATTGCTTTGATGCATAGTCAATTCAGTACACAGATATACATGAAAACGCAGCTAGTTGATTTGTGCCGGAGATGCTAACAACATGCGAAACATGTATGTATGTATGGACTGAATGCATATATGCAGTACATGGCTACATTCTTTTCCTTTTAACATCATTTATGATATACGGATGATGGTTTCTTTTAATTAATATGAACTACACATGGAATTTCTTCATGGCCGAAACATGTATGGCATGCAAATTACATATTCTCTTTGATGTACAAGATGATTAACAGACCGGCGCTTGCCGTAAACCAAGATCGTGACCACACGATCTCACCATAAACCATAAACCGGGTGGAGCCAAAGCGCGTCTACCAATTTTACCAAGGCACTCATATGTTGGCCTTTTACACCTTAACCGGGGCTTATAGCCCATGCGCACAGCGCAGCCATGAACCATGGCAACCGACCTTTCACCGGGGCTTGTAGCCCATGCGCATAGCGCAACCATGATCGTAACCGATCTTTTACTGGGGCATGTAGCCCATGCGCATAGCGCAACCATCACCGGCACTTTTACCTTTCACCAGGACATGACATGGCGTCCTTGTATGGAGTACCACCCTCACTGGTCCTGTGTACCAGAATGGAGGGAGGCACGATGCCTGCTGCCGAGGTTGCCGATGAAGACGTGCGTGATGAAGCAGCCGGAGATGAGAAGCAAGGAGGAGATGCAGGATCAGAGAAGCGCCATGCGGCCTCTCACCTTCACGGGATCCTTCGGGAACGCAGCGACTTGCAGCAGCGGACGCCTCCTTGGCTTGGCTTGGCTTGTCTCTCCGGCGAGCGGTTGTTTGCTTCGCAGCGTATGTGTGTTGTTTGCAGATTGATGGAAGCGGCAGCCTGGTGGTTTCTTCTCGGATGTGGCGAGAGCGGCAGCCTGGCGGCGATTTGGAATATGGAGCGGGGGGTTGAGCGCTTGGCAGTGCTCTGCTATTTATAGACGGAGCAGTATCATGCGGTTGCCAAGACTAATGGCGCTCTTTTTCCTTGATTATGCGGCATGAGAGTCCTTATTTGAATTCAAGTCCCGGACTAGGAGGGCGGGAACAGTTGCCGAGATTATTGGAGGGAGTGGTTACCAAGACCGACGCTCCTCCATTTGATTTAATTTGAATAGAAGTCCTGCCAAGGCGGGAGTAGTTATCCAATTGACGGACGCTCCTCATTTCAATTTGCTTTCGTGCTTCCTACGGAAGCCGGCGGCCACAGTTTAAACCATTGCGTGCGTTGGCAGGAGTAGAAGTTGTTTTCATCTGACTCCTTCGACATAGTTCACTGACTTGTGGGCCACTTCGTATTATTAACACCATAACTAATTTTATTGAAGGAAAATAGCTAGGCAGGTCGGTTTCCTAGCCAACATGTGTGTATGTGCACGCGTACAGTGTACCCATGCGTATATGTTTTGCCCCATGCACGTGAAAGTACACATATATTTGAGGTTGTTTCTTCTTTATAGTTCTCTATATCTCCTTCATGTAATCACGTTACGTGAATATATGACGATGCATGGCCCTGTTGTATACTACGTATATGTGTATACGGATCTCCTATGCCACGTATCTTTCATTCACTTGGTTAGCTCACCAACCATGCTTAACGAGCCGGTGTATATGCATGAGGAAGTACGTGGACATACGTACTTTGTATCGTGTTGTTCTTTCCCGAACTTTGATCGACCTACATGTATATAACACATGCGTGTCGACAAATTATATTAACTCGTTATTTGATTTAGCCAACAAGGTATATATCATGCTTTTATACGCCGTATTTACGGCATAGACGGCCATTGCGGCCGGCCGGCGGCGTATTCTTGTAGGCCATCCGTATTTGCATATGAAGTACATATAAATGTACTCTATATATACATGCATATCGATTTCTTGAGATTATTATCATGATTATTCTCTATTATTATTTATTTGGACAATGGGATCTAGGCCATGTATATATGAAAGCATATATGTATACATACATATCCATGGTCGAGGGTAACACACGTGATTGCTTGGCTCTGATCATTTATCAATGCGTATGCACAAATATATGTTCCTTCTTTCTTTTTACTCCATCATTTTCTTTCCCTCTTTAAGAATAATTATATTATACTATTTCTTGTTTTATTTGCTTATGTCATGTTTGGATCAAACTTGATCATCCATACCATTTATTTAATATGGTATAAATAATTCTCGCAAATTTTAGTTATGCTAAAAATGGTGTCAACAGGTAGTTGTGCAATCCTCCCTTTCCGATGGACCAATTCAACTCTGGCTACTAATTGCAGATTGTTCAGGGCCGGCCTTGGGGCAGTGCAAGCGGTGCGACCGCACTAGGCCTCCGGAATTAGGGGGCCTCCAAAAAAAAATTAGTGTGCTAATAGGCCTCACAAGTATCAACAAAGCCCAGTTAATCACAAGTCAAAGATACCAGATAGCAGGCCTGTTAAAGAGTAAAAATACCAATCGATCAGACTGCATTGTTAATTTAGAGACATTTCTCTTTTGTATTTTAAACTTGTTAGTGTGAGATTGGTTAATGACACTGTTTTTTTTAATATTATCTTGTATTTTTATGGTGAAATGGGGCCTCCATTTTTGTTCCGAACTGGGCCACAAAAATGTCAGGGCCGGCTTATAACCTTTTGGTGTTGCCAGCTACTGTATGAGAGAGATCCTCTAAAGCGTTGTGGCCTCAATCTATAATATTTTTGTTTATGCCTTTCTAATACCCAACTTTAAGGATTTCTTTAATTGGTCGTAATTGATATTTTTTTTCTCTTAATTAGTTTAGATGGTAGCACGTATATTTGTTCACACTTTAGGGTATATTGATTTTATGCTCTTCTACGAAGCATTCAAGAATGTGGATTGTATATTATCACTCTGAATGTATATGTGCAACAAAACATATATTGCTCTACGATTCGATACAAATCCCTGTGGCAACGCGCCAACGCGTGAGTCATTTATTTTCTAATTCTTAGTGGTTAACCTTTCTAACCTATATATTTATAATCCTCCTCCATACCCGCGGCAACGCGCGGGGAATCCTTCTAGTTTTCTATATGAATCAAAAGCTTGCACATTCAAAATCAATTGTTTTAGCAATGGCCAGTTCCACAACTCCATTTCAGATTCAAATTTTGTGAATTTAATGTGTATACGTGACACTAATTTAACTTCCCCCAAATTGATAAAGCATGAGCGATCAATGAATCACATACAAGTATGATCTCATTAAATGAAGTAGTCTTCCACGGGCGCCTGTTTACATGACTTTAACCTCATGCATTCATATAATCGCTAGAAATTGCATTAGCGTATCTGCAACAAACGTACTCTAGTAGGTCTACTACTAGCCTCTTAAATTTGTTGACCCTCCAAAACCCCCTCCCACTATCCATTCCTTTTAGGGCAACAAGTGGATACCCAAAATTTCTCCTTTGTTGTTTCCACCCCAGCTTTAGGTCCCTCGTCCGACGCCAACGCTCGCAGGGACAGGAGACCACCTCCGGCCTTCGTCCCCGCTTCAACGCTGCAGGACCCTACCACCAACCTTCTTACTTGCCTCCACGCCTCTGCCACCACCTCCAAGCCACATCCAGATGCGTCCATGCCAGATCAGCAGTGGCTCCTCTTACCAATGACCCCTCCCCATGAAGGGGGTGGCACTCCTCTGGCAACCCCTTCCCGACGGTGGTACGCTCTACGTGGCGAAATTTGTGATGGTAACAAGTTGCGTGTTTCTGTGTGTGTGGTTGGGGGTGAAAATGGTACGAACATTTTCCGACCATATCTGAGTTTGAATCCGTATGAGTATTTTCCGACCATATCCGAGTTTGAATCCGTTTAGAGGAGTTTCGACGTATGTATCCGTGTCCGAATATTCAGCAGATTGTATCTGAATACTCAACTTATTTATGATGTCAATACCCATTCGTATCATAGCCTATATAGTTGGTACCATCCATATTCGAATCGAAATAGAAATAAAAAAAACAAATATAATATCAGTGATCCAATCGGTATGAAGGAAGAGGATGACATATAAGTTCCACATGTCATTGACTGCTAAAACAAACTTTGGGGCCATAGTTTGGGTAATACTGCAAAAAGTTAGAAGAAGAAAAAAAAAAGGGTAATATCAAAATAGATGACTACGGAACATAAAGTAGGGTGGTCTGTTTTGAGTAGTATTACTGGAAATGTTCTTATATGTCCCATAGATTTTCATTATGTATACTATCGCAAAAATGATTATGTTTTTTTTTTTAGAAATGGGAAATTTTATTAATTTCAAGAAATTACATCAAGGAGATACAATGTCTTGAAACATTCCCGGCCTCTGCCCTTGGGTAAGAAAGGTCATTAGAATTCGTAACAGTAAGTTTTTTGGTTCACAAAATCGATACAAGTGAATGGCTGAACCTCTGGGGTCGGGCGAATCGGAATCTCTTCTGAGCGAGTTGGACGGGTCCGAGACCATGCCCCAAGGGTCGGGCGAAGTGGAGCTTTTCCCTCTTGGGTCTGACGAAGCGAAAGCTCCCCCCCTATGGGGTCGGATGATATGAAGGCCTAGTTGCTAACCGTTCTAGGTGGGCTAGGGATTATGTTAAGCTTAATCCCTATCGTTAGGTATCTCTAATACTGATACCCGACAATGAGTTAAACCTACATGTTTTTATTTTTATCGAAATTTAGCAAGACATTAAAAAAACTAATAGAACTAAACTATACCGAACTATAAGATCATGTAACTTCAAAATAAATAGCAATATACTGATGTCTTGTATACTTCTTGTAGATATTGAAGGTACTAATTTTGCTTAGTGGAGATGATTTGGGTAGTTTGTACTAAGATGTTAAAATTTGTGGGGATAGCATGGCTATTAATGGGAGATGATTTGGATAGTTAGTGGGAGATGATGTGGATGGCATAGAATTGAAAAGTTAGCTCTATAAGAGATGATATATTGTATGGTCACTTTTGCTTTATTTGCCGCTTCGAAAGGTATTCGTGGACCGATGTGAAGTTTGTTTTCTGGTAACGATTGTTGCTTATTATTCTCCTATTAGCATAGTTGCATAAAACGGGTTCACCACCTTCGAACCTCAACCCAGGTTCGTCGACTTCGACCTAGGTTCACGGATTCATTTGTGACCCAAAGTGTAAAATATCTCACAAGTAGTGTACCAGGTACCATGACTCAGGGGCGAAAACTACTGTTTTCCACTGTTCTCTAACGGCAAAGACCCAGGCATGAATTACATCTGACCCCGGCGCCATTTTGCATGGCTTCGCCACTGCCACAACCCTGTACCTCGATCCAATCGACCTAGAAACTTTGTGACTATGCCTATTAGTGCCCTACGTATTCATGTGTTCTTTCCTCTAACAAAGCATTAGATCACTACGCGTTCATAGACCACTGATGAAGCATCAGATCACTACGTCATACATCCTGATGGCCAGATCATCCGAACTGATGAAGTTCATATATTTTTGCCTGCCTCCCGCCTAGGTTGGAAGTCCAAATAAACGGCGGCGGTTAATCATAATAACTTCATTTACACACAGTTGGGCGCTGTTGATGCTGCTGTCTAGGTGCAGGCCCGGATATATATATAACTCGTGCCATTGAAGAAACCAACGACATCGATCGATCCTTTCTTAGACAATTGTACCTGTACCTACGGTGAACACATGCAAGCAAGTGCAGAGCCGCCTTTGACTTCAACTTCAAAGAAAGTGAAACTCAAGCAACGATGGATGGATCGTCTGAAGTCTAAACTCTCTGAAGGAGATAAACGGCGCCGGCGAAAATATTTCCGTGTGCGTGTGCGCGTACATTTGTCTCTCCGGATTGAACCGCAAGCAATGCATCGCCATGTGCAGGTTGTTGTTTAGCTATTTCCTGGCCCGGTTTGCTTCATTTGATCAATGCGCGTTTGTTAGCTTGTTGAACTAGCCATTCGTGATTGCTACGTACTTGCTAGTGTAAGGCCGTGCATATAAATACCCACCAGACCGTTGTTGCACAAATCATCACAACACAATCAATCTAGACACTAGCAACAGAACTACAACACAATCAGCATCCCAGCTCGATCTGTGAGGTTTATAGCTACGTTTTGTTCAGTTTCAAGGCATACAGACCCGAACGGCTGGTATGGCGCCACCTCGAGTTCTTGCAGTCCTGTCGCCCGCGGTCGCCTGCATGCTATTGCTTACAGTGGCTGCCGCTGATGACGCCTCTTCGTCTGGGACGCCGGGCGAATGGCTGAAGGGGCATGCTACATTCTACGGCGGCGCCGATGCCTCTGACACCATGGGTAATTAAGTCGTTGCCCTCGCTCTCTTTATTTTTCATTGCCATGCCCAAAGCTACATTCTACGGCGCAGAGAGATAAATTGTATCAAATTTTATTGTACTTATTCTCAGGAGGGGCGTGCGGGTACGGCAACCTCTACTCCCAGGGTTACGGCACGCGGACGGCGGCGCTGAGCACGGTGCTCTTCAACAATGGCGCCTCGTGTGGCCAGTGCTACAAGATCGCGTGCGACCGCAAGAGAGCCGACCCGAAGTTCTGCAAGCCCGGTGTCACGGTGACTGTCACGGCCACCAACTTCTGTCCGCCCAACTACGGGCTGCCCGACGGTGGCTGGTGCAATCAGCAGCGCCCACACTTCGACATGGCGCAGCCGGCGTGGGAGAAGATCGGCGTCTACGGCGGCGGCATCATCCCCGTTATGTACAAGAGGTAGTATAGTTTATTATGAGTTCGCCGATTAAGTCTCTACTCCTCCTCTAACAAAATTAAGGAAGCATGGTGCATGCAGTATCTTATCTTAAGTATAAAAATGCTTGCTTAAATTTGATTTGCAGGGTTCCTTGTGTGAAGCGAGGTGGGGTGAGGTTCACGATCAACGGTCACGACTACTTCAATCTGGTGCTGGTGACCAATGTTGCAGGTGCTGGCTCCATCAAGTCAATGGATGTCAAGACCTCCAACTCCAATACTTGGATACCAATGGCACGCAACTGGGGTGCGAACTGGCAGTCTCTTGCGTATCTTACTGGGCAGATGCTCTCGTTTAGAGTGACTGATACTGATGGGCAAACTATTGAATTCACAAACGTGGTGCCACAAGGATGGAAGTTTGGCCAAGCGTTTGCATCCAAGTTACAGTTCAAGTGAGAGCTCCGATCGATCCGTGAAGGATTTCCAGTGACCACCCATTAGTTGCGCACTTGTGGGAGCGATGGAGTATATATGATTCCATGACAGCTCATAATGTATGCATGCATGGAGTTGCTGGACTTGATCGTACACTATGTGCATTACTTTATTTATATAGATACCGATTCTTAAATTGTGTATATTCATGTTTAAATTAAATTTATGTTGTGTGCATAAAGATACTACGAGCGCATCCTCTCAAGCCATCTATTCTGCTGCACTAATATATGTAAACGAACCATGCTTCCGTGAGTTACTGCAAATAGTCAATTACTAACAACCAAGGTACTTGCTGCAAGGTTGCGGCTGGCGGGGCATCCGCCATCGCCGCCGGGCGCCGCCGGCCACCCAGGCACCGGCGCCCGCCACCGCCCTGCCTCCACCTCCCTCTCTCCTCCCCTGCTCTCTACCCGGCCCACCCCATCGCCGCGCACCCGTCGTCGCGCGCCCAGCTTCGCGCGGTGGCTGCGGACCGGGCGCCGCCGGCGCCCTCCCAGCCGCCGACCGCCGGCGCGCCTCCGCCACCGCGGGCACCGGATCCGCGGGGCCGAAGCGCCGATCCAGCCGCCTGGCCCTCCTCGCCCGCGGATTCGCCGCCCTCTGCCCCGGCGCCGGCATCCGCACGGGAGACGCTGCTCCTTGCCGCGCTGGGCTCACCGGTGGCCGTGGGAGCGGCCCCTTGCCGGCTGCCGGCCGTCGTCACCCCTCCTTCCGCACCTGGCCTCCCCACCTCACCGGCTCCGTGGTCCGCCATGGCAGGCTCCGCCAGCCCCGGAGGGGGCTCGTCCGGGCTGTTGAGGCCGACCAGGCCAACCAGCGGGTCGTCCCCGCCGCCGCCCTCCTAGTCTTTTCCCCTCCCCGGCCCAGGCCACGAACGTCCGCGCAGATGCCTCCGGCCGCAGCCGCCGGCGTCGCCGCCGAGCACCTCCCGTCGGGCGAGCGCCGAGGTGCCCCCTCCCCGCCATGGGCGGCCCGGGCGCCGCCGACCCGCCGCCCCTACCGCTGATTTGGGCGCAGCCGACCTCCTCGAGCACGCGTCCCGCCCTGCCGCTCACCCCCTCCGCGCCGTAGGCTGCCTCGCCGCTTCCACCGGGTCGGACCGCCCCTCCACCACCGCCTCGTGTCGAGCTCGACGTCCTAGAGGAGGGCGAGGTCGCACGTACACCGCATTCCAACCTGGGCTCGCCTGGAGCAGCGGTTAGCGCCGCCGGCTGCTCGGGCTGGAGCCGCCCCGTCAAGCGCACGCCCGGCCCCCGACGCCGCCCTCCCTACGGATCCCGAGGTAGCGACGCCCACGGTCGCCACCCGGGCTCGCCGGCTAGCGGTCACGACTTCAACCTCTCTCCGGATGCGGCCCCTTTCTTCCCTCCGTCTAAGACCCAAGGGCATGCGATGGGTCGACGGCCGCTTCGGATTGCTCGACATCGAGGACGAGTTCGTCGGTCCGAAGCTCCCACCGCCGTGCCGCCGTCCGTCCATCCCTTCCCTCGCCGAGGGCGTCCCTCGGGCTCAGCCACGGGCCTCGTGGATGGGCCAGTGCTCCCCGCCCCCGGGATGGGTGGCGGTCCCCGGTGTCGAGGGCGGCCGGGCCAGTGCAGCCGGCGCGACGGCGCGCCGCCGCCGCCGCCGGACGCACTCCCCGACCCCGACGCCCCGTAGGGCGCCCTATTCCTTCGACAGGTGGTGTCGGGCGCCGCTCGCTGCTCGGCCGGCAGCCCACCGCGCGTCCCAGCCACCAACGGCTCGGCCACCAACGCCGGCCACCGCCGTCCGACGACCGCCCCGCCGTCGCGGAGCGGCGCCTGGGGACCCCCATGCCCATGCGCAATCAACGCCCCCGTCGATGACGACGGTTTCACTCTTGTGTTGAGGCGAAGGCATGGGCGGCAAGATGCCCCTTCCAACCCTCGACGTTGACGCCCGCGCCACCGTCCCTCGTTGGCTTTGCTTCAACCGCCTAGCCGGGATCACGCCACCGCGAGGTGCGCCGCCCGACCGCCGCCTCATCTCGCCCTCAGACGGCACCGGGTGTCCAGCTGCAGCCACAAGCGCCGCCGCCCCAGCCACGACGCGCCTCCACGACCCGTACGCGGAGTCTCCACGCGCTCAGCCCCCGTGCTGTGCTCAGGGGCCCGTCGCGTCACCGTCAACCGTGTCCGTGGCCCGGAGGCCCCTTCGCCGGTGCCTCCCTTCTTCGCTGGGCGGATCCTTTGCTCGCCCCCTCGACCGCGGCTTTGCCCCAAGTGTGGGGTGCCAGGCCGTCCGTGGCGAGGGGTAACGCCGCCACACCCACGGACCCGCTCCGCCGGGCAGCTTGTGGGCACATATCCCCGTATAGGGTGGACCCAATGTTGCATGAGCTTTCCTCCCTCGTCGCACGACCGTTCTCCCAGGAGGCGCAGTGGGAGCCCCCCTCGCCGCTACGATTGCTCGAGCTCAACTTTGCGGTTGCTGCGGCGTCCACGGACGGCATCAACGACAACGCCCGCGCTGCAGGGACCTACACCGTCGGCCTCGGCGGAGGATCCCAATGCGACGACACTTCCCGCCACCACGACGCAGCGACGGCTGCTCCTTCTCCACCGGTGCGCGCCAACGACAGGTGGGGCGACCTCGCCCAGCGGAGTTTGCGGTGCCCCCGCCAACATCCGGCCTGTCCACCGTCGCGTCCGGGCACCCCAGCCTGCTCCGCCCGGTCCGCTTCGCCCGGTGTTCCCGCCCTCCGGGCGCCGCACCGCAGCTGCCTAGCCCTCGCGGCTGCACCTATCCCGCCTCGATGCGCCGTCGCCGTCGTCGACAGCCGCGCTCCCACGGAGGCCACCATCGCGGCGCGCTTGTTGACTCCTTCCCGGCCGCCCTCGAGCAGCCCACTCGTCTCCCCGCCGCCCCTCACGGACTTCTTGGTTGGACAATTGGGTGCCTAGGCGGAGCTCCCGCCCCGGCCGCCAAATCGGCCTACGGGACCCGAGGCCGAGCGGGCGCGCCAAATACGCCCCGCTCAACAAGTGGGAGGGGCGCCCGCACACGCCGCCTCCTCCACCCCGACGACGCTGTGACCCGAGCGGCCGCCGGCACACTTCGGGGGGACACGTGCCGGACTACAAACGCCGGGCTGTGCGCGTCCTCTTCCCCGTGCACGGTGCTCGACGAGGTGCTCGCCGCGGCCGCCCCGGCGCCTGACCACCGCCGCGGCCACCCCACCGCCGCCGCTTTTTAGTCGCCTCATATAGATTCCCTACTAGTTACACCACTCTAAGCTCCACCGTTGCAGCCAGTGACTTGTGTTAGTGTGCCCCGCCTCGCGTGTTCCCGTGCACCTCGCTAGGGCACCCGCAAGGATGTAAACTTAAACTCTATTTGTGGTTCAGACGTATTGTTCTCAAAAAGCAACTGGAAAGATAATGTAAGTTCTTATAATTTATAATGGCCATATATAGTGGTGATACTACACCATAACACCAACTTTAGGGATGGATGATCAGACGGTAAAGGCGGTTACAGCGACAGACAATCTGACCCTAAAAATTTATAGCGATAGACTTCTTCATCCGTTGTAAGTCTTGCCGCTAAAACTTTTTAGCGTCAGACAACACTTTTAGCGACAGATTGTCTAGTTGCTGGAATGTTTAGGGCAGGTACAATATTTGTGTTGTCTCGTAACTCGTCTCATGTAAGTGACACGTAATTTAAGACGACTTAATAAACTAGACGTACATTGGTTGTCCTTTTAAGTTGTCTCATACTTTCTCCATCCCGAAAACATGCAATTCTCACTTCCCGAGAAGTCAACCGATTCCAACTTTGACTAAATTTATATAAAATATTACTAATGCTTATAATACAAAATTAGTATCAATGGATTCATGACGGAATATATTTTCACAATAAGTGTTTGAGACGTAAATATTAATATTAATTACTATAAACTTGGTCAAACTTTAGCCAAGTTGAATGACACGATTCCCATAGTTACATGTTTCCCATAGTTACATGTTTTTTTTTTGGGACGGAGGGAGTAGTAACTTGCAATTCCTTAATTTATTGGCAGAGAAAAAAAAGGATTGTGAAGTGCATGACAACAACAACTGATTCAATGATATAATAGTTGTCTCATACTCCTAAATTTTAACTCATGAGACGATTGTTTTCACGAAGTAACGACCTCATTGTCTTTTCACTCTCTCTTTCCTCCACATCATAAAAAAATCATACATGGTGTTGCATGAGACAAGCTATTGGACGACCGACGTGTAGCAATGTTGTCGATTCCGGCTAGATTGGGCCGGAATTGACACGTGTCCTTCGTCCTTCGAAGCTTCTGAGATGGCGTACGGGGCTGCAGCTTCTCGCCGGCGGCGACGAGCAGCAGCTCGAGCAACGAGGTGGAGGGGAGGAGCCGTGGGAGGAGAGGGGGCGGGGCGATGCGCGCGGGCGCGGAGGCGGCGGCGGTTGGAGCCGAAGGCGAAAGATATTTTTTTATTTGCTTGCTTATCCCCTAGAGATTACATGCCTCTTGCTTATATAGCCCGACTAGTAGGACTTGTAATCTAAGCAATCTCTATAAGGTTTTCTTATATGATTGGAATACCTTTTACAAGCATATCCTATTTTATTATTTCCTAATAAGGGTCTCCCTTATAGATGAGATATCCCCTTGCACACCAAAAATTACCTAAGATAATCCTAACTTGTAGACGGTGAACTCGTACTCGTACGGAAGAGGGAAGGCGGCGGCGGCAAGGGGCGCCGGCCCCCCTGCGCCCGGGCCCCTCTCTCGGGCCGACCGGCGGCGTGTCAGCCCATCTAGCCACCGATGGGGTGGCCCACTTCGTTCATGACATCTCCCCACCGCTCGACGAGGCGGCGCGTCCCACGTGCCGCCCAACCCACCACGCAGGGCGGCGGGGGAGGCCGATCGGGAGGTGACCACCCAGGCCCGGTAGAAGACGAGAGGACCGCACTTGTCATTGTCGTCGTTGCAGACACTGGCGTCCTTGTCGGCGAAGGAGAAATCAAGGTGGAGGTCGCCGGGTAGATGCTGAACTTGTAGCTCAGCGGGTTCGCACGAACGGACGTTCCGCCCATGCACGACGCATGACGGAGGCGCCGAGGGTCCCGGACAGCTCGATCATCCGGCGTTCGGCGAGGAGTCGTGGTAGGTGTAGGTCGCCGGCACCGCCACCTTAGCGTGAGCTGCCTGTAGTAGACGTGACGGATCGACGTAGGCGGCGAGGAGGTGAAGTCGAGGAGGCAGCCAGAGGAGGTCGCCGGGCGTGCCGGGACCGGCGGCCCCACCGATCTCCCCAAGGCCTGCCGCACCGACGGTGACGCTCCCAATGCGGAAGAAGACGTCCGCCGTTGTTGTCGAAGAGGAAGACGGTGGCACCCTCGATCCGCTCGTTGTCGGGCGTGCCTCGAGGAGAAGGATGCTCGCCGAACGCCCGATCCTCGCGAGGACGATTGGGGAGGTGGAAGCCCACCGCCACACCATGCGCCGGACGCTCTCCCCAGCAGAAGTCCCGAGAAGCTCCGGGCAGCGGGATGTAGTAGCGGTGGAAGTACCTCACGATGCCATAGTGGAGGCTCCACTCTAGCGCTGTAGCCCCCAGCTCGATGGCGTTGGAGATGATCCTGAGCTTCTTGTTGGTCGTCGTGGCCAGGTGCAGCTGATGTGAACAAGGATATCAATCATAAGGCCAAAAGCATGCAGGGTTATTGCTATGATGTCGTGGCTTGCTGACACTAGTATGTTTCGTTTAAGCACTCGTATGCTACATCATCGTAAAACATATTGAAGTCTAGTTTCCAACACAACAAACGGTGCATCTTTTGGACTTCCGAGCTAAGAGTTATGTCTGTTTTAGTGGAGGCTGCACATGCTGTTGGTGGCTGCGCGAGAATTGAAGAGATTGCTTGAGTTTCCACTTCAGTTGGCCAAAAGTGAAGAGGACCTTTGGTATGGTGTTCAGCACTCAGATTAAATGTAAACTTTTCAGATACTTGTCCTCATTGTATAAATACCCATGTAATCCTTCAATGCAAGAGAGTCTTTGATTGAAATTACAGCCACCTCATGTGTGCGTTCTTCTCCCATGGAGAGAATATTTGGAAACCATTGGTGAGGCATGAGTGTCTTGCAATCTTCGTTCTTTCGATTCCCCGAGGGAGTTGTAGAACACCGAACTTCGTTCACCCTGTTCGTGCCTTCACGTCTATACGGCGTGATTGCGTGGGCTGGTTTCGTCGGTGCATGGAAGGGTGGATGTCTTGGCAGTTCGTCGCGGGTGCAAGATCTCGTGGTGCGCTACCTCTCCATTAGGTCATGCAGCGATATTTATCAAGTTATCTTAAGCTCCACCATGAAGATCGGGCCATACAAGTTGCAGCCACGTCTTACATATACGTGTGTGCTTATCATTTGGTATTCAGAGCCTTAGTTGCCATGGTGTGAGTTGATTATCCTTACAAGCTTCCTTCACAAATTGGTTTTCAATTCCTAGTTAGTGTTGAGTCAAACCACTAATGCTGATAGGGTGCCTTGAGAGTTTTAAACATTGGTTTCCTCTCATTGCGTCGCGTCAATTCGGTGGTTTGGTCCTCACTACATGGAGTTGTTCTCAGTTTGTGATCAAGTTTGTAGTTATATTGCGTCTGTAGTCAAGTCCAGTTTCTTTTGATTCTTTTTGAGTCAATAAATTTCGACCAATGCTGCTGCTACAAGCACGAGTCGAGGACGACTCGTTTCGAAGGAAGGGAGAATGATGTGAACAAGGATATCAATCATAAGGCCAAAAGCATGCAGGATTATTGCTATGATGTCGTGGCTTGCTGACACTAGTATGTTTCGTTTAAGCACTCGTATGCTACATCATCAGAAACATATTGAAGTCTAGTTTCCAACACAACAAACGGTGCATCTTTTGGACTTCCGAGCTAAGAGTTATGTCTGTTTTAGTGGAGGCTGCACATGCTGTTGGTGGCTGCGCGAGAATTGAAGAGATTGCTTGAGTTTCCACTTCAGTTGGCCAAAAGTGAAGAGGACCTTTGGTATGGTGTTCAGCACTCAGATTAAATGTAAACTTTTCAGATACTTGTCCTCATTGTATAAATACCCATGTAATCCTTCAATGCAAGAGAGTCTTTGATTGAAATTACAGCCACCTTATGTGTGCGTTCTTCTCCCATGGAGAGAATATTTGGAAACCATTGGTGAGGCATGAGTGTCTTGCAATCTTCGTTCTTTCGATTCCTGAGGGAGTTGTAGAACACCGAACTTCGGTTCACCCTGTTCGTGCCTTCACGTCTATACGGCGTGATTGCGTGGGCTGGTTTCGTCTGTGCATGGAAGGGTGGATGTCTTGGCAGTTCGTCGCGGGTGCAAGATCTCGTGGTGCGCTACCTCTCCATTAGGTCATGCAGCGATATTTATCAAGTTATCTTAAGCTCCACCGTGAAGATCGGGCCATACAAGTTGCAGCCACGTCTTACATATACGTGTGTGCTTATCAGCAGCTCCGTGATCATGTCGTTCGACGTCAGGCTGTCGATGTCGTCCATAGCAACAGCGAGACGCTGCTGGCCTGGTATGCGATCAACCGGGGGCGGCCGCGATGTCGCCGTCGATGTTGCCGGGGGTGGTCGTGGTGGCCGACCTTGCCGCCGCTGCCGTTGCCCCCGCCCGGCGTCGTCCGCTCGTCGTCGTTGTAGCGGCGGGCGAGGTCGATGGCCTCCTCCATCAAACGGGGCTCGAACCACTGAGTGCCGCCCGCAGCGAGGTGCGCAAGCCTTCGACGAAGAGGCCGACGCGGTGGCGCCGTCCCTCAAAAATCCATGCGTGTAGCATAGACTTCGAAGGCGTCGATGTAGGCTTCCAACTTGCCGCCCTGGGAAGGCGGTGCGTACGCCCCCGTAGTGTCCAAGAGTTGGGGCGGGCCGAAGTGATGTCGCAGGCGCCGGGTGAACTCGTCCCACTCGAGCGGGGACTTCTTCTTGACACAGATCGATGTACCAGATCTGTAGCAAGACCGGTGAGGTGGAAAGCAGCGTAACTCACATAGTAGTCTGGGTCGATGTCCAAATTGAGCTCGTAGAAGAGCTCCAGCTTGCGAATCCAGAGGTCGGGGTCGTCGGTGCCGTCGTACTCTGTTGACGGTCACCAACGACATATTTTTCCCGTCAACTTACTACCATAAAGGGAGTAAAACTATACCTTTTATACTCATATGCATTTATCACTAATAAAATTCCACTTGTAGTGTCTATTATTTTATTTTGCAGATTTATAATAAAAGCAAGTGGAAAATCGACCAAAAAGTACGCCATCCGGGAAAGCGCATTATTGCAAAACACAAGCCCGTGGAGCAAATCGACCCAAAACATCAAAATTGGGCGAGCCAAGCCCGCCCACAACTTTTCAAGACGAAGGAAGACACCCCACCGAGGCCCGGCCAGGCCGAGCCCAGGGTGCGCGCGCGTGCACCACCCTGGTGCGGCCGCACCCTCCCCGAGGCGGTTTCGCCCAACCTCGGGAGGCGGTTCGTGCACCTGCCAAATGGGGATTCCCGCCGTGGGATGGTCGGTTTGCTCAGATTAGGAAGGTTTACTGGGTTGGTTTTGGTGTAATTTAGCATTTAGGCCCCTCCTCCAAGTGTATAAGTAGTCCCCCTCTCCTCCTCTCTCAACACACACCACTTGGAGTCCAAAGAAACCAGCAATCTCTCTCTCTCTACCACCTCTACCCCTCTCTCTTCTTCTACTTCTTCTTTCTTCTTCTACTTTCTTCTTCTTCTTAGTTCTTGGTTAGCACTTGGAGTAGAAGAGCTACAAGGAGGGCTTGTCTCCTAGAAGAAAGTGCTTTGGTAATACATCTTCTCTATGGAGCATTCTTCTATTTACAAGTCTTATATCTATGTTCTTGGCCTAACTTATGAACTAGAGTATAGTCTTGTTCATGTTCTTGTGTTGGTATATGAACTAGCATATAGTTTACATATCATAATCTTGACATGTTCATCTCAGTTCATCATCGATCATCATATGCCTAACTTGATTAGAGAGGTGGGATAACGGTTCGTTGTTCCTTCGGGTTTGCTCTTGTTCTAGTCCGTCCATTCGACGAGTGGGGATCCCGGGGGACAAGAGTAGTGCTCTAATATGCGGGCATGGTGCCCGGGTATTACGACACTGTGGATATGAGTGCACGCCACGGTTGAGGGGGTAGGCGGCTTGGTCGTGACAAGCCTTGACCGCCCCTTGAAATCCCCCACGTTCGTGTGTCTTTGGGAGTTCGTAAATGCTTCCTATCGGGCCGTATGGTATCCAGGGAGTCTCCCCTGTTATCCTAGACCTAACCATGATTAAATCAGTTTGCATATATAGCCCGACTAGTGGAGCTTGTAATCTAAGCAATCTCTATAAAGTTTCCTTATATGATTGGAATACCTTTTACAAGCATATCCTATTTTATTATTTCCTAATAAGGGTCTCCCTTATAGATGAGATATCCCCTTGCACGCCAAAAATTACCTAAGATAATCCTAACTTGTAGACGAAGCGAACTCGGACTCGTGACGGAAGAGGGAAGGCGGCGGCGGCAAGGGGCGCCGCCCCCTTATGCGCGCGCCCCGCCCTTCTCGGGCGGCGGCGGCCGTGTCGGGCCCATCTAGCCACTGTTGGGGTGGCCCAATTCTGGTTCATGACAAATGTACCTTCCCTTATAGAGCGTTAGATAGTCTATTGCTAATTTTTAGCGAAAGATAATCCGTAACACATTTTCAGCGACAGATAATATGATGTTACAAATAATTTCAGCGACGCACAATAGTCCAATGAGATGATTTAAATGGGTTAAAAAAAGAAAGAACACGTGGCTGCTATTTAATATAAAATTCAATATAACATCATCGTGCACATTTGCCATACAAATAGGGTTCCTCCATGACCAAGTCTACACTCATAGACATATTTGATTGAATTAGCCATTACAAACAGGAAACATTGATTAATCAATAATAAGTCCATTATATCTAGTACCATCACACAACACTATGCGCAAGATATCAACCAACACCTAAGTCAGCTTAAGACATCCACGAACTTGCGGTAGCAAACCCTGAAATCAAAACCTTAAATGGAATCAATATCTTGGTAACATAGATTCATGATCAAGTAAAGTTATCATGCTTCATTTTTTCCCTAGGATCTACAATAATGTATATGTAGATACCTCAGGAAAAACATGATGGTCTCATATCTCAGGAAGCCTACAACTGCGACTTGGGGGAGGGAGATCGTCGATGGCGTACGGCAGGGGCAGCAAGTGTTGTGGTGTAGTGTGATTAGTGGTTAATGTGAGGGATTTTGGTGGTTAACAAATCAAAAAAACGCGAGAAGATATTTATCATGGTCGAGATTTCGATGCCTCGTTGACGGTCGTTAACTACATATTTTATACCGTCAACATTAGTATAAAACTACCAAAACACAATAGTGATAGGGCTTTGAGCTAACCTTTTCCACAAGTTTTGGTACTTCACTTGTTTTGCAGGGCAATGTTGAAAACATATATATATTGGGCCAAAAGCAAAGGAAAATATACAAGATAAAAATGGCCCAATACAAAGCAAGGAGAAGAGAGGAGAAATGCCCATAAATATGAATATCAACATCTATACATAAGCCCAAGAAGTCAAGGCCCAAATCCAACACGAAATCATACCGGGCCGCAGGACATGGGTTCAATGTTTTGGGCATAACTTTCTCATACGAAATCGGATTTCAGTGATCCACCAGTCAAAACGAAGCTTACTCCGAGGCCCACGCACTCCTGCAAAATTTCAGACCAAACGGCCCACATCTTGGTGCGGGCGCACCAAGTGGTGCGCGCGCACCCTGGCGGCTGCCAACCGGGCCCAGCTTTCTCGAGGCGGTTCATTACTTTCCAAAAAGTGTGTTGCCGACGTTGGTTGGTCGGTTTGGGCTGATTAGGAAGGTATTCCAAGGTCGGTTTTGCTCCTTCCATGTGGGGATGGCAATCTTCCAAAGAGCCCCCTCCTCTCTACCTATAAAAGGAGGCTCTCTCCCCCTCATTCAACACACACCAATTCCATACAACACAAGGAGGAGCCACAATGTAATAGAGAGGAGAGAGTTCCATTCTTGTTCTTCTTCCCCCTCTTAGTTCTAATGGAGAGTGAGAGAGGAAAGGCTAGAAGGAAGTTTGGTTCCTTCTACCTGGAGTTGTCGGTCCGCCCCTGGTGTGCCGCGGTTCCTAGGAAGTCGGAGTGCCGGAGTTGTCGGTACCCGCTTCGCTTGTACCTCTACAAGCTACTTACACTTTGGTGAGAAAGCTTGTGATTATCTTTCGGCTTATTGTTCTTCAAGTATATTATCTTAGCTGTTATAGACTTGCGGGATTGGTAGTCGTACCTTCGGGTCGTAACTCTTGGAGAAGGAACTCTTTGACCGGGGAACCTTGATCGACCCAAGAGTTGTGGATGGTAGTGCAAACGTGGTGTTTGGGCTAGCGTTCACCTACCTTTTGCGGTGCATCCCACGGTTGAGGGGGTAGGCGGCTTGGTCGTGACAAGCCTTGTCCGTCCCTCGAAATCCCCCCACGTTCGGCTGTGTCGTAGAGCTAATTGCCGGACTCTACCCATTTGGGAGTGGGCCGGTGCCCGAAGCAAGTAGATAACAAGCCCTAGAAATCCCTGCTTGAAACCTAAGCCCATAAAGATACCTCGCTATCCATAGTTATCCTAGGGTGGCCCTGCTCAAAGATTAGAGCGCAACCGTTCCCTATGGAAAATACGATACCCTGAATACTTCCGGGTGAAAGCTACAATGATAATTCCGCGCGCTTGTGGATTTATCTCAGTGTGCGTTAAGAAACGCCAACAAGCTTTCTCGGCGCCGTTGCGGGAACGGTAGTCGTAATTCTCTCCGAGCCTAGAGCACCCGTGTGTTGTATCCAAAAAAAAAAAAAATAGTTATTTGTTTTCTTTTTCAAAATGAAGCCTACTCCATTTCGAAAACCTTCTGCTTCAATGGGGGAGTTCACAAGAGCCACAATCTTTTTCAAAACCAAAATTTTTATCTGGCTATGAACTCACCCTAATTAAAAAAAAACTTTTGGTTCGGGCACTCCATCTCTCGGTGACCATTTTGAAAATCTATGTTGCCACCTATGAGATTTCGAGGAATTATGATCATGCCTCAAAGATTCCTAGCATGATCCAAGAAATTCACATGTGGAATTTGTTTCTGCTCTCCCTCATAGGGAAAGCAAAATAATAGTACACTATTGTCGTAGGAAATTTGAATGGGGACTGAGAAGAACTCAAAGACAATTTTTGTCTAGCATTCTTCCCCGTCAATGCCTACCAAGGACAATCCTCGATTTCAAATGAGAAGGAGTCCATAGGTGCAGCCTAGGCCAGGTTTATAATGTTTATACATGTTGGCCTAGACTTGTCATTACCCGATAGTGTGCTTTTGCATATCTTTTGCTCGGGTCTTGACATGGACGCCGCCCTATGCCTTGACATGACCGTTGGAGGGTCGTTTGCACGTAAACTTGCAACGGAACATAGGAAAAACCCTTGAACACATCCTAGAGAAGCTTGCTTCTCCCGTTGTAGAACCTGTTCCCCTCCATATTAAGGGCATGTCAAGTATTGAGGAGCCCTCATCAGTCGAGCCATTCCTCGTACCGCCATTGGAACCGACTGTTGAGCCCTCTCCCAAACCACGAACACCGAAGGAAGGAATGCTTCGTCCTTTGGAGTTCGCGATTGAATTTAAGGATGATGGCAGAACCTCGTAAACCGAGGTGCACTTAGACTTCGATATCTCTCTCATCCTTGACTTCAATCTTCTCATAGGCTACCCTCTAAAAAAAAATCTATGAAAGACCTATAGAGGGGAGCCATGATGAGAAGTTGGGAAAGAATGTTTCCGCCTCTTACACCTAGACATCCCGAAGGCGAAGCATCTTCCCAACCAAAATCCGTTCGAGGAGGCGAAGTTTATAACTCTATTCGCTTCACCCAAGTTGTTAACACATCTTAGTGAAACGAAGCACCTGTCGCCCTCACTCGAACACAAGTCATGTCCCTCTGGCCAACAAAACGTTGTTCTTGACAATGGTCAAGATTCAACGATCGTCCTTCACGACAAATCTTTTGAGGGTAAAACCTCATGTGCCATGGACATGCACGAAGCAACAACTCTTGAGACCAAGCAGAAACTTGTTTTTGAGCATAACAAGTTGTCACTTGAGACTTCCTACATGCTCACCCTTGGGTCTTCTTGAGTTTGTTTTGCTTCTAGCCGAGTGCTTCCACGAAGATCACAACCATCTCTTGGTTCTCTTTGTAAACCTTTTTAAGAGAATGGTTGCAAATCTCGTAGTAGCATAATGACGCTAACCTTGCAGCTTGAGCATAATGCTAAAATTCTTAGTGGTGAAATTGGGAACTTCACCACCATCAGCTGCAGGATGTTTTCCCACGGTCAAGCTTACGACCATAAAGAAAGCACTGCCAGGAGATACCCTGGACTATCTAAAAAAAAAAAGAGCACAAAAAGTCTTTCTCTCTTCTTATTAATAAAAGCAAGAACATGTTATCAAGTTAGTATGCACCTTCGGGTATTCTTGTCGCTAACCATTTCAGGTGGAGATCGATTAAGAAGAAAGAGGCATGCGACGCTCGAGAACATGAGGGCTACATCACAAAAAAAAAATGATGTTCATGGGTGATGGAACATGCTCAAGAGGAGACCCGGACCTTGCACACTTGACTTTTACACAAAAGTCTAAGTGTGGGGGAAGATGGTGACAATCCCAAGTTCCATCCACCAGGGGATCATACAAAAAAAAATGAAAAGAAATGATGAGTGAATAAAAAGATGATGTCAGCCCCTCTTTGCTTAAAAAAAAAAAAAAAAAGAGACATGAAAAAAAAAGAGAAAAAAAAAATTTGAAAAAAAAAAAAAAAAAAGAAGAGAGGAGACAGTAAAAAAAAAGATGAGAGAAAAAAAAAAATATATATATAAGAATGTTGTTGAAAAAAATATATATAGAATAGAAAAAAAAAAATAATAAGAGGGGAGGAGTAGGTTGGCCCCACACGGTCAAGATAAACATCAATGAGCTGCCGACTCCACCCTTCATTGCTTCAACAAGCAAGAAGGGCTCACCTCTCATCCTTTGCTGCTATCATCAAGACCCATGGCCCGTACACACGTCATGTGTGTGTATGGCCTAGCCTTGAGATGCACCTGGGCTGAGCCATCAAGCAAACCGCAGCAACTCTTTCAATGCTTCATCCATAAATGCTGACGGTATTTATACTCAGGTATACAAAGGTAACATTCACCATCTCCTCACTCATTTTTCTTTTTTTGTCTCCATGAAAATAAAACTTTATACTTTCCATGCCATGGCATATGCTTGAGTTTGGGTGCACCTACATGTGTACATGTGTAATGCATCCATAGGTCTTTTTAAATTGAGCGTGGTGCTTAGGTTAAAATGATCTTCTTTTAATCAAAACTTTGACATGGTGTCAAAGCTAGGTTAATGAACTTGGAGCTTTGTTGTCATGATCTTTGGAAGTATCTTATGTTGGAGATGATCAAGGCTATGTTTTTCAATGCTTCTTTATGTTAGCCTTGATTGAGTGATGTTGAGGTGAATAAAAAAAAATATAAAATAAAAATAAAGTAAATAAAATAATAATCATAATAAAGGCTCCACTCGGTATCCTTGCCGATAGAGCCATGTTGTTGTTTTTGTTTTGTTTTCTTTGTTTAAATAAAACAGTACAAGAAATAAGTGTGGGGAGACCTCTCAATCGACAATCATGCCCATCCGAGATCTCCCCAACACAAAGACACAAACCCCGAGCAATTCACGATGGAGAAGGACAAGACGAACAACTACCATTAACTCCTTCCTCTTCAAACGGTGGTTTGTGCTACTCCCTCTCTCACATCCTCCATAAAGTTTTGAGGTCTGAAATTGAACAAATCAAAAAGACAAAACTTCTTGAAAAAAAAAAACCATCTCCGATCTACCAATTGATTCATGGCATGCATACTCTTTATTCCTCGCCAAAACCATTCTTTGATGAGCAACTACCTGTTAGGGACCCCATGTTCATCTAAACAATTGAGCTTTGAGATATGGTAGAATGACTTGACACTTGCGCTCTTATGCAATGAGACTTGGTTTTATCTTCGAAAATTTAAAATAAAGCATGCTCATGGTTTGACTTAGCCAAATCCTACCAAAGCCCGAATTATGACAAGAATATCCACTATAGCTACTTCCCTCTCAGTATTGAGTTTTGTCGGGCTCGTTGATCCGCGTTGAGAGAGGCTCATACTCCCAAGATCGAAAAACACGTACACCCACATATACACACCGGTTCTCACAATGAGAATTGCGCACAACATGCATCTTTACCATCCACAAAATAAGGACTCCATTCATTATACCATGATCATCTCCTGTTATCAAGAAAAATACAGAGAGAAAGATACAGGCTGCAAAAAAAAAAAAAAAAAAGAAAAAGAATAAGAGATGAAAAATGGACACATGTCCGAGGGCGAGTAGAGCCCACATCTCCAAAAAAAAAAAAAAAAAAAGAAAAAAAAAAAAAAAAAAAAGAAATACAGAAAGAAAAGTAGCCTGTATCTCTCTAGAAGCATACAAAAAGAAGGGAAGAGAGATCATGGGTCAAGGAGTAACCACAAAAAAAAAATACCACAAATATTTTCCACACACTTTTGCACATTTCTATCTAAGAGTATGGCACCTCTTTCCAACGATCCAGAGCTTGACCCGACAAAACATACAGAGGTACGTATGCAACACTCCACTCCAAAGATCCACAAAACCCTGCAAAAAGATAGGATGAGTGAGAGCGAAGAGTGCTTTGGCAAGGAAACACAAATGAGTGACTATGTGAGAATCAACCATGGAGCATTGCTATTTTATCTTAAAAAAAAACCAACCAAGTCTTTGCACATGAGTAGTAGCAAGGAGATACGATTTCTTGACCGTTCCATTGGTCAATCGTCCAAGAAAACATGGTAGACACTCTTGAATGCTCACAAAGCAGGTGAGACCCGGAATAACTTGTATGCAGGTCTACATCTTGGAGATTGAACCACTTTAGTCCCTATGCCTTCACTCGAGGATGAGCAAAGGACTAAGTGTTGGGGAGTTTGTTGACGGTCGTTAACTACATATTTTATACCGTCAACATTAGTATAAAACTACCAAAACACAATAGTGATAGGGCTTTGAGCTAACCTTTTCCACAAGTTTTGGTACTTCACTTGTTTTGCAGGGCAATGTTGAAAACATATATATATTGGGCCAAAAGCAAAGGAAAATATACAAGATAAAAATGGCCCAATACAAAGCAAGGAGAAGAGAGGAGAAATGCCCATAAATATGAATATCAACATCTATACATAAGCCCAAGAAGTCAAGGCCCAAATCCAACACGAAATCATACCGGGCCGCAGGACATGGGTTCAATGTTTTGGGCATAACTTTCTCATACGAAATCGGATTTCAGTGATCCACCAGTCAAAACGAAGCTTACTCCGAGGCCCACGCACTCCTGCAAAATTTCAGACCAAACGGCCCACATCTTGGTGCGGGCGCACCAAGTGGTGCGCGCAAGCACCCGGCGGCCGCCAACCGGCCCAAATTTCTCGAGGCGGTTCATTACTTTCCAAAAAGTGTGTTGCCGACGTTGGTTGGTCGGTTTGGGCTGATTAGGAAGGTATTCCAAGGTCGGTTTTGCTCCTTCCATGTGGGGATGGCAATCTTCCAAAGAGCCCCCCTCCTCTCTACCTATAAAAGGAGGCTCTCTCCCCTCATTCAACACACACCAATTCCATACAACACAAGGAGGAGCCACAATGTAATAGAGAGGAGAGAGTTCCATTCTTGTTCTTCTTCCCCCCTCTTAGTTCTAATGGAGAGTGAGAGAGGAAAGGCTAGAAGGAAGTTTGGTTCCTTCTACACGGAGTTGTCGGTCCGCCCGGTGTGTGCCGCGGTTCCTAGGAAGTCGGAGTGCGGAGTTGTCGGTACCAGCTTAAACTTGTACCTCTACAAGCTACTTACACTTTGGTGAGAAAGCTTGTGATTATCTTTCGGCTTATTGTTCTTCAAGTATATTATCTTAGCTGTTATAGACTTGCGGGATTGGTAGTCGTACCTTCGGTCGTAACTCTTGGAGAAGGAACTCTTTGACCGGGGAACCTTGATCGACCCAAGAGTTGTGGATGGTAGTGCAAACGTGGTGTTTGGGCTAGCGTTCACCTACCTTTTGGCGGTGCATCCCACGGTTGAGGGGGTAGGCGGCTTGGTCGTGACAAGCCTTGTCCGTCCCTCGAAATCCCCCACGTTCGGGCCGTGGTCGTAGAGCTAATTGCCGGACTCTACCCATTTGGGAGTGGGCGGTGCCCGAAGCAAGTAGATAACAAGCCCTAGAAATCCCCTGCTTGAAACCTAAGCCCATAAAGATACCTCACTATCCATAGTTATCCTAGGGTGGCCCCGCCAAAGATTAGAGCGCAACCGTTCCCCTCGTGGAAAATACGATACCCTGAATACTTCCGGGTGAAAGCTACAATGATAATTCCGTGCGCTTGTGGATTTATCTGTGTGCGTTAAGAAACGTCAACAAGCTTTCTGGCGCCGTTGCCGGGGAACGGTAGTCGTAATTCTCTCTGAGCCTAGAGCACCCGTGTGTTGTATCCAAAAAAAAAAAATAGTTATTTGTTTTCTTTTTCAAAATGAAGCCTACTCCATTTCGAAAACCTTCTGCTTCAATGGGGGAGTTCACAAGAGCCACAATCTTTTTCAAAACCAAAATTTTTATCTGGCTATGAACTCACCCTAATTAAAAAAAAAACTTTTGGTTCGGGCACTCCATCTCTGGTGACCATTTTGAAAATCTATGTTGCCACCTATGAGATTTCGAGGAATTATGATCATGCCTCAGCATTCCTAGCATGATCCAAGAAATTCACATGTGGAATTTGTTTCTGCTCTCCCTCATAGGGAAAGCAAAATAATAGTACACTATTGTCGTAGGAAATTTGAATGGGGACTGAGAAGAACTCAAAGACAATTTTTGTCTAGCATTCTTCCCCGTCAATGCCTACCAAGGACAATCCTCGATTTCAAATGAGAAGGAGTCCATAGGTGCAGCCTAGGCCAGGTTTATAATGTTTATACATGTTGGCCTAGACTTGTCATTACCCGATAGTGTGCTTTTGCATATCTTTTGCTCGGGTCTTGACATGGACGCTGCCCTATGCCTTGACATGACCGTTGGAGGGTCGTTTGCACGTAAACTTGCAACGGAACATAGGAAAAACCCTTGAACACATCCTAGAGAAGCTTGCTTCTCCCGTTGTAGAACCTGTTCCCCTCCATATTAAGGGCATGTCAAGTATTGAGGAGCCCTCATCAGTCGAGCCATTCCTCGTACCGCCATTGGAACCGACTGTTGAGCCCTCTCCCAAAACCACGAACACCGAAGGAAGGAATGCTTCGTCCTTTGGAGTTCGCGATTGAATTTAAGGATGATGGCGTAACCTCTCGTAAAACCGAGGTGCACTTAGACTTCGATATCTCTCTCATCCTTGACTTCAATCTTCTCATAGGCTACCCTCTAAAAAAAAATCTATGAAAGACCTATAGAGGGGAGCCATGATGAGAAGTTGGGAAAGAATGTTTCCGCCTCTTACACCTAGACATCCCGAAGGCGAAGCATCTTCCCAACCAAAATCCGTTCGAGGAGGCGAAGTTTATAACTCTATTCGCTTCACCTAAGTTGTTAACACATCTTAGTGAAACGAAGCACCTGTCGCCCTCACTCGAACACAAGTCATGTCCCTCTGGCCAACAAAACGTTGTTCTTGACAATGGTCAAGATTCAACGATCGTCCTTCACGACAAATCTTTTGAGGGTAAAACCTCATGTGCCATGGACATGCACGAAGCAACAACTCTTGAGACCAAGCAGAAACTTGTTTTTTGAGCATAACAAGTTGTCACTTGAGACTTCCTACATGCTCACCCTTGGGTCTTCTTGAGTTTGTTTTGCTTCTAGCCGAAGTGCTTCCACGAAGATCACAACCATCTCTTGGTTCTCTTTGTAAACCTTTTTAAGAGAATGGTTGCAAATCTCGTAGTAGCATAATGACGCTAACCTTGCAGCTTGAGCATAATGCTAAAATTCTTAGTGGTGAAATTGGGAACTTCACCACCATCACCGCAGGATGTTTTCCCACGGTCAAGCTTACGACCATAAAGAAAGCACTTTGCCGGGAGATACCCCGGACTATCTAAAAAAAAAAAAAAGAGCACAAAAGTCTTTCTCTCTTCTTATTAATAAAAGCAAGAACATGTTATCAAGTTAGTATGCACCTTCGGGTATTCTTGTCGCTAACCATTTCAGGTGGAGATCGATTAAGAAGAAAGAGGCATGCGGCCTTCGAGAACATGAGGGCTACATCACAAAAAAAAAAAATGATGTTCATGGGTGATGGAACATGCTCAAGAGGAGACCCGACCTTGCACACTTGACTTTTACAAAAAGTCTAAGTGTGGGGAAGATGGTGACAATCCCAAGTTCCATCCACCAGGGGATCATACAAAAAAAAAAAAAATGAAAAGAAATGATGAGTGAATAAAAAGATGATGTCACCCCCTTTGCTTAAAAAAAAAAACAGACATGAAAAAAAGAGAGAAAAAAAAAAATGTGAAAAAAAAAAAAAGAAGAAGAGAGGAGACAGGTAAAAAAAAAAGAGAGATGAAAAAAAAATATATATATAAGAATGTTGTTGAAAAAAAAATATAGAATAGAAAAAAAAACAATAAGAGAGGGAGGAGTAGGTTGGCCCCACATGGTCAAGATAAACATCAATGAGTCGCTGACTCCACCCTTCATTGCTTCAACAAGCAAGAAGGGCTCACCTCTCATCCTTTGTCGCTATCATCAAGACCCATGGCCCGCACACACGTCATGTGTGTGTATGGCCTAGCCTTGAGATGCACCCGGGCCGAGCCATCAAGCAAACCGTAGCAACTCTTTCAATGCTTCATCCATAAATGCTGACGGTATTTATACTCAGGTATACAAAGGTAACATTCACCATCTCCTCACTCATTTTTCTTTTTTTGTCTCCATGAAAATAAAACTTTATACTTTCCATGCCATGGCATATGCTTGAGTTTGGGTGCACCTACATGTGTACACGTGTAATGCATCCATAGGTCTTTTTAAATTGAGCGTGGTGCTTAGGTTAAAATGATCTTCTTTAATCAAAACTTTGACATGGTGTCAAAGCTAGGTTAATGAACTTGGAGCTTTGTTGTCATGATCTTTGGAAGTATCTTATGTTGGAGATGATCAAGGCTATGTTTTTCAATGCTTCTTTATGTTAGCCTTGACTCTACCCATTTGGGAGTGGGCCGGTGCCCGAAGCAAGTAGATAACAAGCCCTAAAAATCCCTGCTTGAAACCTAAGCCCATAAAGATACCTCACTATCCATAGTTATCCTAGGGTGGCCCTGCTCAAAGATTAGAGCGCAACCGTTCCCTGTGAAAAATACGATACCCTGAATACTTCCGGGTGAAAGCTACAATGATAATTCCGTGCGCTTGTGGATTTATCTGTGTGCGTTAAGAAACGTCAACAATGCCCCCATTAGAAAGTTCTTTGTATTAGAATGCTCGAGCGAGTTCTTACAAATTACAATCCAAGAGTGAGAAAGAAAGTAGGAGAGCTTTTGGCTAGTTCTAAGGTAGGGTTTTAGAGTGACAAATTACAAATTAACTACCTAATTTATCAGTTCTTTGTGTAGGAGAGCTTTCATCCTTAGTCTTTTTCCAACAGTAAAGACCCAAACACGCAACCCATACCATGTTTTGAGTCCACGCACGGTAAAAGAGTCATGTACCTAAAACTTTGCTTCTTCAACAACCGACCCAATAGCGAACCCAAAAGAGAGCGACCCAGTCAGCGGGCCGCACGTCACCTAGAAAGGCCCCGTGAAATGCCCCTTGCACCACCTGCCCATGTAGTGGCCTTGCAGCCACACATCCCGCTCGAATAGCCTGATGAAGTACATTGTCACCTCTTGTTCCTCCACCTTACCGTCATCCAAATCTAACCCCTCACCGTCCACATGGGGAATCGTGGTGGAAGAGGCGGAGGCACCAGCCGGAGTAATCTAATGCAAGGGATTCATGGTCGAAGGGCCGGAGGCACTGGCGGCTTCCGCCAAGGTTTCTTGCGAAGAGGTGGGTGGAGTGGGACTAGATCGGTCCGAGGCCTAGGGAGGGACCTAGGGTGGGGGCGTAAGGACATCAATGCCCCGGCACAGGCCACTTCACCTCAGATTTCTATTGCGGAGAGAGGGGACGTGTTTTTGGCTTTTGGTTGATACACAAAATGGGTGGAGTTGTTTGTTGGAGCGGGTTTCATTTTGGTGGAGGACGCATTTTGTGTTGGCTAACTCTATTAGAGACAGTCTTATAGAGGGCATGGTGTGCATGGTTTTTGTGGTTTCCTCTAGCTTGGTCGCCACAGGGGTCAGGCTTAGTCATCTTCATCGTTGAGCTAATTTTTGAAGGCATCGTTGCTCCATGTGGTTGTGGCCGCTCCACAACATAGAAACAACCGGCCGCGCTAGCTTTTACAATGGGTAGTAGTAGGTCCAAGTTGACCCGGGAGCTCAGTTCTGCCTATCCCTGGCTTGCCCGCCCTCTGGAATTCCCTTTCACGCCAAGGGAGATGAAGCCTGGGGGTTGACACTTGGGTCCAGTTCCTCCCTTGTTGCCTTGTGTCACGCCCTAGGTGTGGCCCTTCATCGAAATAGGTGGGAAACTGCTTGCTAAGGCAGAGGGGACAACGTTCTAGTAGAGATAATGTAGGGTTGAGATGCCGTACTAAGGGGGTGAATGGTCCTTTCTAATTCTAACTATGACGACTACACCCAATACAAATTAGAAATTAAACTAATCGACCTAGCCAAGACTGTACCCTATGCATATGTCACAAGCACCTTATAAAAGATCCTAAAACAAGTTATGCCTATCCACTTGAGGTTTCAGTGTATGGGGACCGTGACGCCTAAGAGCGGGAGTGTGGATTAGGCAACTTAGAACTCTATTTCTACTAGACTTGTGTAGGAGGCTTGCATAAGGTGAATTAGTCTAGGAAAAGTAGTACCTATTAGGGTTGCATTCTAGTCTAACCACTTTAGGGTTATGCATTTGTACGTAAATTTGTAATGGGCTATTCATCCCCCCACTGGCCACTTAGATCTTTACAACGTGAAAATTGAGCGGCAAATATTATTGTATTTCAGACAAATGGGTTATTTCCCGGTCTGCTTCAAATCAAACTAAGTGAGAGTCAGGTACCACTCTTCCATTCCATTGCTCATGAATTCTACAATTGGAGTTATTCCTCGCAACCCACCAACCCATGTTGTTCTACCAAGGCGTACTATTTTTACAAATTTTGGTTCCAACGACTTTTTGGAGTTGGAACTAAAAAGTCTATGAAACCAAACTTTTTTAGGACTTTTTCACTTGTAGTTCCCCGAAAGTATCTCATGGGCCTTAGTTGTTTGGGAACATATGTAGTGTAAACCAACATCTCCGCGCAAACCATACAAACCAATAGCGAGGGATGCGCACGGGGCGAGGTGTGTAACATCCCAGATGTTAATATACAATTAAAATGTTAATCATGCATCATATAAGCATTGCAATGCATTCATATTAGTGAACCTTGATATGCATTAAGTAAAATAAGTTTAATTATCTAGAATTTCTCTCGTGCTTAGGGGTAAGTGTGTTTTGTTCTTTTGAACTTGTGAGTTGGACCTAAGCATGAGAGTGTATTGAATGTCCTTATATTTATAATGTGTTGGTTTGAATTTTTGTTTTAAATTCAATTTGATTTGAAAATCCGAAAACCCTAGTTTCAAAACCCTAGAATTTACCCCGTTTCGATATTTCAAAATCTATGCAAATTTTGGTAAAACTTCCAAAAGCTTATGTGTAGATCTTGTTTTGAAGAACAATTGAGGTGTGCAAAGTTTTTGAAGTTTTTATATAATTTTAAAAGTAATTTTGAATTCAAAACCCCATTTCAAAAAGTTAAGGTTAGAGGCCGATTTTGAAAATGTTTCTTTTAGGAAAAGTGTAGATCTTGAAAAGTTGACAAAATTTCATTCTTGGCAATTTTTTGAGTTCAGTTCAAATTTTGTGAGAATTTGGCCAATTTCAAATCAGGGGCATTTTTGTCTTTTCGCCACCATCTTCCACCTCTCTGCTTGCTTCCTCACTCGCTACAGTGTCGGGCCAGGGGGGGAGCACCGTACCGCTGCCGCCGCGTTCACGCCGTTCTCCTGCGTGGCCACACAACTGATTGCGGGGACACGTCCGCAACGCCTCTGGAAACGACCGAAGCGCGTCGCCCATCCTTATCCAGCCGCGTCGGTCATTATCTTCATCATTTTTGTTTCCCGACCGCCGCCGTCGTCGTTCTTCTGTCACCGTCGAAATCCACCGCCACCACTCCACCGCTCGCCCTTCCATCGCGGTCGAAGCTTCGGCCGCGTCCTCGCGATCGATTGGTCTAGCTCGCGTCCCCCTACCGCGCGACGAAGCACCCACGCGCTTTCTTCTCCAAGGGCGGCAACCGCGCCGCCGTGACCCACCTGCCGCCGTCGTCGGCCGATTATTCGGCGGAGGCCCGACGCTGCCGGAACGCCGTTGCCACCGCCGGAGCGTCGCCGCCGCCGCCGTTGTCACCGCCCGGCAACCCACCTCTGCCTTGTCCTAGCCTCAGCCAGCGCAAGCATCATCGTCGGGGTAAGCTGTCGGAACCGCCCGAGTCCTTGGTTTGGTCCTGGATGCGCCGTAGCCACCGGAACGCCGTTGCCGGCGAGCGCCGCTCTTCTGTTGTCGCCGCCGCGCGTAGTTGTGTCCGCTAGGGCGTCATTTTGGCTCGATTAAGTAGGGGGTTAGGGTCGCCTAGAGGTGTTGGAGTGGATGTCGAACCGCCATCACCGGGAGAGCTCCGGGGAGCTCTTCCGCCGGGTGGCAGCGCCGCCGCCGCCATGGCCGCCAAAGGGTGCTTCGATGCCCTTGGGTTTGGGGTAGGTGTGCCGGGGGGTGCGGGATGAAGAGGGGAGCAAGTTGAGCCATGTCCGGCCGCCGGGCGGTCGCCGTCGGCGAAGCTATCGCGGCCAACTCCGGCGATCGGCCGTGGTCGGGCCACGGGTGGCGCCAGATGGCGCCCTTTGTCCGCCTGCCGCGGGCGCGACTGGGCCGCCTGCTAGCGCGTGGGCGAGCCGGCCGGATTCGCCTAGTGGCCGGTTTCCGGTTTATTTTGTTTTTTTTCAATTTTCTTTAAATGTGAATAGTGCCCAATCTTGCAAAATTCGTAGAAATTCAAATAGTGCTGCAAAAATTCTTAAACTTTTTGTGGAGCCTTCTTATGAGTATGTGTATCTATGAAAAATTTGAAACTTTGATTTTGAGTAGTTCTTGCATGATTTAAAAATACCATCTTTAATTGAAAAATGCATCTTCCATGATTTTTAGAAAATAAAATATTTGTTCAAAAATCTTCAAAATTTATTTGGTGTTGTTTTATGATATGACCTACTTGTATAAAATTTTTGGGGCCTATTTGAGAAAGTTAAATTATTTTTATTTTATGCTTTATTTGTTTATTAGAAAAAGGGTAGTATTTAGTGCTTATGGACTTAGGTTTTGTGTGATCTTTGGGATTGCTTTGTGAATCGTGGATCATACCACTTCAAATTCCATATATACATGCTTGTGTGATGTATGCTAGTGGTACATTGATTGATGATTGATCAACTAGCATGCTTAGGTGGTATCTAGATATTTTAATTTCCGCTCTAAATTCAAGTACCTATGCTTATGATATGATCTCACGAGGTACTTTGAGTTTTTGATGAAATATCTAGTTATCCATGATGCTTGTATGGTGAGAAAGGCGCAACTCGATTGGTATCACGCTTCAAAGGTCCATTCTTTCACCTTAAGCATTATTTTGGTAACATGGCTCACTCCCTAATTTTAATATTCATACATGTATGCAAAGCCTATACCAAACTCTAGGCATACATGTAGGGGGAGCTCATGCTACCAAAACCGAATTTATTATGTTTGTCCAATCCTATGATTGTAAGCAAAATGCTTGGACAACCATGATAGGTTCAAAAACCCTTAATCATAAAATCTTTATGCGGGTTGTCACCAATTACCAAAAAGGGGAGATTGAAGATCTCTAGATTGGTTTTGGCTAATTAGTGACATCCTTAGGACTAATCTCTCTATGCTAAGTGTTTGTATTAATTGGAGATTGGTCAAGCCGAGGATTGTGCATGGTGGTCATGGTGGATGAGTCGAGATGATCCAAATGTTGATCAAGTGCATGACATGGCGTGTTTCGAGGATCGAAATAGGCTCAAGGCAAAGGTATATCCATAGGGCCATTTTGATTTTACACTCAAGACACCATAGAGGGTGTGAGTGATTATAGGATCGATAAGCCGTACTATAAAGAGGGGAAAACTATCGTACATATCGGTCCTCATGTGCCTCTAGGTTCAAAATTATTTGCATGCATTCTAACCTAGAGAGCTAACTTCGCACTTGGTGGAAAATGTTTTGAAAATGGTAACACTGTGGTCGGGTGTTCTTCGACGTGTTGGTAAAACAAGACAAGTGACGGAAGTTGGAACAAAATCAAGCATGGGTTGGCTTTGGCATAGGAGGCTAGGACATGCCGGCATGAAGCAATTGAACAAGCTTGTGAAGCACAATCTAGTGAGAGGCTTGGATGGAGTTGAGTTTGAAAAGGACAAGCTATGTGGTGCATGTCAAGCTGGCAAGCAAGTAGGCAACACTCATCCTAAGAAGAATTTCATGAGCACTTGCAAGCCATTTGAGTTGATGCACATGGATTTATTTGGTCCAACCACATACACTAGCATTGGAGGCAATAAATATGGATTTGTGATTGTGGATGATTTCACTAGATATACTTAGGTATTCTTTCTCAATGACAAGAGTGACGCATATTCTATCTTCAAGACATTTCTCAAGCAAGTGTGCAATGAATATGATGTTACCATCAAGAAAGTGAGAAGTGACAATGGTAGTGAGTTCAAGAATACTAGAATTGAAGAGCTATGCAATGACTATGGCATTAAGCATGAATTCTCACCTACCTAAACACCACAATCCAATGGCCTAGTTGAGAGGAAGAATAGGACTCTCATGGATATGGTAAGGTCAATGCTTAGTGAATATAATGTGAGTCAATCATTTTGGGCCGAAGCAATCAACACCGCATGCTACTACATCAACCGATTGTATTGTCATCCAATGATGGGCATGACACCCTATGAGCTATTGAATGGAAGAAAGCCAAGCATTGCTTATTTTAGAGTCTTTGGTTGCAAATGCTACATATTGAAAAAAGGCACTAGATTGGGCAAGTTTGACAAGAAATGTGATGAGGGTTTCTTGCTTGGTTATTCCACTACAAGCAAAGCATATAGAGTGTGGAATAGCACTAGTGGTCAACTTGAGAAAGTGCATGATGTGGAGTTTGATGAAACCAATGGGTCTCAAGATGAAGAAGAAAATCACAATGATGTTGGTGGAACCCAATTGGTAGATGTAATGAAGAACATGGACATTGGACACATCGAGCCAACTCAAGTGATTGATGTTGATGATGACAAAGATCAAGTGCTCTCATCTCCAATGGGTCAAGCTAGTGGTCCTCAAGTGCAAGATCAACAAGCTAGTACATCTTCTCAAGTGCAAGGCACATCAAGTGATCAACCAAGTTCAAGCAATCAACTACCAATACTCCAAAATACAAGTGTTGCTAGAGATCACCCAATTGATCAAATTGTTGGTGACATTGCAAGTGGAGTACAAACAAGAGGAAGACTTGTGGTATTTTGTGAGCACTTTGCATTTGTGTCACAAAAAGAGCCGGAGAAGATTGATGATGCCATGAAAGATGAAGAATGGGTATTGGCAATGCAAGAGGAGCTAAACAACTTTGAAAGAAATGAAGTATGGGAGTTGGTGGAAAGGCCAACCAACTATAATGTCATTGGAACCAAGTGGGTGTTCAAGAACAAGCAAGATCAAGATGGCATTGTGGTTAGAAACAAAGCAAGACTAGTTACACAAGGCTACACTCAAGTTGAGGGTCTTGACTTTGATGAAACATATGCTCTGGTGGCAAGATTAGAGGCAATAAGGATTCTATTAGCCTATGCATGTGCCCATGACATCAAGCTATACAAAATGGATGTGAAGAGTGCATTTCTCAATGGCTTCATCAATGAGCTTGTGTATGTTGAGCAACCTCCCGGCTTTGAAGATTATCATCATCCCAATCATGTCTACAAGCTAAAGAAGGCATTGTATGGTTTGAAGCAAGCACCTAAAGCATGGTATGAGAGGTTGAGAGACTTCTTACTCAAGAAAGGCTTCAAGATGGGAAAGGCCGACACTACTCTCTTCACCAAGAAGATTGGCAATGATTTGTTCATCTTGCAAATATATGTGGATGATATCATATTTGGGTCAACAAATCAAGCATATTGTGAAGAGTTTGCTAAAATGATGGCCAAAGAGTTTGAAATGTCTATGCTTGGAGAGCTCACTTATTTCCTTAGACTCCAAATCAAGCAAATGAAGAATGGTACATTCATTAGCCAAGGGAAATACATAAGAGACATGCTCAAGAAGTTTGACATGCAAGATGCAAAGGGCATTACCACTCCAATGGGTACAAGTGGCACCTTGGATCAAGATCTCAAAGGCAACATGGTTGATCAAAAGCTTTTTCGGTCATTGATTGGTAGTCTACTCTATGTGACCGCATCAAGACCGGATGTCATGTTTAGTGTGTGCTTGTGTGCAAGATTTCAATCCTCACCAAGAGAAAGTCATTACAAGGCCGCAAAAAGAATATTGAGGTACTTGAAGCATACACAAGATGTTGGTTTATGGTATCCCAAGGGGTCTAGCTTTGAGCTTATTGGATATTCGGACTCCGACTATGGTGGTTGCAAGATCAATAGAAGAAGCACTAGTGGGACTTGTCAATTCCTCGGAAGATCTCTTGTCTCATGGTCCTCAAAGAAGCAAACAAGTGTGACACTCTCTACCGCCGAAGCCGAATATGTTAGTGCGGGGAGTTGTTGTTGTCAACTACTTTGGATGAGGTCTACATTGAAGGATTATGGATTTGACTTCAACAAAGTACCCTTGTATTGTGACAATGAGAGTGCTTGCAAGATGACTCAAAATCGGTGCAACATACAAGAACCAAGCACATTGATATAAGGCACCATTTCATTAGAGAGCATCAACAACAAGGAGATATTGCAATCCATCCAATTGGTACCAAGATCAACTTGCCGATATATTTACCAAGCCACTTGATGAGAAGAGATTTTGCAAGCTTAGAAATGAATTGAACATTCTTGACTTCTCCAATATGAGTTGAATGCATCCCACATATGTGACATGCCTCTCCACCGAGCCAAAGCAAAGGTGAAATTGTTTGACATGTCATCATAATATCTAAGGACTTGCTAGATCATATAGACATACAACTTGTTCCTTTAGGTTGCATTCATGGAAAAGCAATGAATTTCAATGTATATGTGCCATCACTATTGTTCTATATGCTTGATTGATCTAGTGATGACATATGACATGCTTGTGGGCTTGCAATCTCAAGTGTTAAATTTGGATATATTGTCAAATGTGTAATTCAACATAGACATGATAACCCTCACTTGAGGTGTGAAGAAGCTTGTCTTTGGTTCAAACCGAATTACGTGTGTGGCAAGCTATCCAAATTTGGCCAAATTTGAAAACTAATCTTTCCAATATCAAAAGAATCCGATCAATCCTTTTATGTCAATTGTTGACAAAGGGGAGAGATTAGTGCATAAAGATTAGAAGGGGATCAAAATTTTTGGAAGCACACAAGTAGGGGAGCAAGCTCATAAGCCATTTGTTGCTTTTGTTTGTGCACTAACATATGACTTGCTCTTGCACATGTATTTAAATTCCATATATACATGCTTGTGTGATGTATGCTAGTGGTACATTGATTGATGATTGATCAACTAGCATGCTTAGGTGGTATCTAGATATTTTGATTTCCGCTCTAAATTCAAGTACCTATGCTTATGATATGATCTCACGAGGTACTTTGAGTTTTTGATGAAATATCTAGTTATCCATGATGCTTGTATGGTGAGAAAGGCGCAACTTCGATTGGTATCACGCTTCAAAGGTCCATTCTTTCACCTTAAGCATCATTTTGGTAACATGGCTGTCACACCCCATTTCTGAGGTTCCTTAATCACACGTATTTGCGCCAGGATCACGCACAAATACGCCTAATTAAGTATAGATATGATATCAAAAAAACTATACTTTTATTGCTATTGAGAAGAACATGGTACATAGGTTGGGTTTACATGACTCGGCCATAGGCCTACTATTATAAACCTATCAGAGATCCTACGCAGCACCTATAACAGGGCTCCATTCCTACAGGCAAGCTTGGAGTGCGGACAAACCCTTGGACTTACTCCTATTGCACGATCCTATAACTCGGTCACAACAACGTAACTCCTTCACGTGCGTCTCCGTCTCTTAGAGGTACTCCTCATGGTTCCCTCCTTGCGTCGGCCTTTGTAGCTTGGTTTCCTTGGATACACTCCTGCAGCTGACATTCTAGAAATAGAAAAGAGGGGTGAGTACTTTCGTACTCAGCAAGTCCAAACCAGGGGTTGGTAATTAATAAGGGTTGGGCCCTAGTAGAGTCTCTAAAACTGCTCTCGCTAGTTCTCGAGTTAATTATTATCCAAGCTCAAGGTAACGAGTCACATACCAGATTGTGTTTCTAATCATAGATGTTCCGGCCTAGCATTTGCCCATTCCAAGGACGTGGCTATTCGAATAGATTTCAATAACTCTGCAGAGGTTGTACAAATTTCCCCACACGATAGGCGTTGTCTACACCACAGCTAATGGTTCGACAGGCCCAACGAGATTCCGTACCCGCTTGGGTGCTACCCTAGGTGTATTGGTATAATCTTCACCACGACTTCTCAGGGGTTGGAAGGATAACATGTCACCCTAGGATGACGCATCACCCTAGACAATATGGTGATACCAAATCACCCACGGCTTTACAGGTAATACCTAATTACCCAACCTATACTGTCAACACCACTCTCAATCTCAAATCATCAATATGTGCCTCTAGCATCTGCGCCATCATGCCCAAACACTTCGTGGAAGACCACTCGGCATCCACGCCAACCGACCATGGGGCCACTCTCCCCATGTCTGCTCCTAATAGATCGTTTGCCTACTCCCCGCCACCTTGGCTCCAATTATACCTCAACCCAACGGGGTGTGGAATCAAGCCGTCCCATACACGGCGTGTGGCTGTACGAAATATCGCACTAGGTAGAAGGTCTATGAACCGGTCCTTAGGGAGGCGAGCATCTCTCCGTGGGATTCATCCCCGATTGTGATTAGTCCACCTCCATGTAGACTATCACCACTCACCTTTTTGTTGGAGGGTTCATCTTATTACTCAGGTTACATCAATCTTACTTATTCATATTATATCATCATTTATTATCATATTAAGGTCATGATTAGGGGTAAGGACTTGCCTCTATCCGCTGATGAGTATATCCAAGGTTCTTGGTCCTGGTGCTCTTGTCTCCTGCTCCTTGGTGTGGTGATGCTCCTAAATCTGTCGTGTGATCTCCAACATTGACAAACACGAAACACAAGCAACCAATCAAAGCATACGACGTTCCTACGTGGGTTAGTTCCATCAGGGGATGGATGGGTTGGCGACGCATACGCTCATGCATATGTATACGCCTAGGGTTGGAGAGGGTGAGAGACCTATTCTAGGGTTAGTCGTACATAGGATTACACCTGGGTAGCGGGTATATCTACGTACGTAGAGACATGTATACCAGAGTATATGCATGGAATACAAATACCCAAGTATACGAGCTAGGTTAGCAAAGGTTAGCCATGCGTAGATATAATCGATAGGTATATACGTATATTTATTTATATTTTGAAGCACCACTTTATACATTTATATACGTACATAACCTCTCGCGTATACCTAGCATGTGGACAACTACGTGTACGTATATTCGAGTATTCGTGTACATGAAAGTGTACACGCATGCAAGAATATACGGTGCATAGTGTGGTTAGCGAAGGGGTAAACTAGGGTTTACGAAATCTACAGAGCGCGATTAAATAAATAAATAGAGCACACATAAACTAGAATTTAAATGGGCATCAAATATTGGAACAAGGGCATGAATGAATAGGGCATGATTTTAGAAAGGTTATGGAATTGGAACGGAGTGATTTGGAATTGGAATGAAAAAGATATGAATTTCCAAAGTTTAATAGGATTTTAATAAATGAATGATACTTTGGAAATAATTCTGAAATTTTTTGGAATATTGAAACTGGGATTTGAAAGGTCGGGTAGGGTCTAGAGTGTACCTAGTTTATTTACAAATTTTCTGGGATTTTTCGGATATATGGAAAATGGATTTCTAATCTCGCATGTACACTTGCCGGGTGGCTGTAGCAATTTCTACAGGCGCTGACGCGCGGGTCAGGGCTGCACTGTGGGCCGACCGGTACTGTTCTGTGAGCCGATCCGGTGGACGCACGTTCCCTGTCTTTGGTTCACGTAGACCGCGTCCACATGGGGAGAGGAGGAAGTGAGAGCCCATGACGTGTGGGGTCCGCGCCAGGGATAGGATGGGATCCCTTCACGGGATGCCACACGCACGGGTGATGGTCCACGGGACGCCGTTCGTTTTGCTCTGCCCGTCGTCCTCGTTCTCAATCGAAGAACAGAGAGAGAACCGGAGAGGGGAGGGTTGGCCGGCGCGGTTGATGGAGCGCGGCGAGCTGCGCGGCGGCGGTGGCCTGGTGCGCGGAAGCGCGGTGGTGCTCGGGCATGGCTGCGCGCGGCGCGGCATGGTGCTGCGTGGGCGCGACGCGCGCGGCGGCGAGTTGGATTGGGGAGCAGCAGCGGCGGTTGCGGCGCGGCAGCCGTGCGCGGTGGGCGAGCACGAGCAGAGAAGCAGCGCGGGTGACGCGCGGCGGCGTTCCGGCTCGTCGGCGTCTGCCTCGTCCCCGGTGGGCGTGTGCGCGTCGGCATTCACCCCGGGCGGACTCGGCGTCCCGGAGAGCGCGGCGGACTCCGGCGGCGACGTCGCCTTCTGGCTTCAGCAGCATGGAGGCAGAGGGTGGAGGAGAGGAAGAAGCAGGATCGCGGTGGCCGCGCAAGCCTCGTCCTCTCGTCCTCGCTCGGCTTCGAGCTTGCTGAGGCGAGTTTCCCCGGCGGCCATGGGGCGGGTATTTATAGGCGGAGGGGGCAGCGGCTTGCCGGAGATATTTTCCGGCAAGACGAGCAGGCTCCAGCTCGACGCCATCGATGAGCTCCAGCTGGTGTCCATGGTGCAGTGGAGGTGGTGACCGGGGCTGTGTTGGCGTCGACGGGCACAGCGGATGTCGGCAGATGGCGACGACGGTGAAGGGTGGTGGCTGGAGGTGAGCTGGACATGGGTACAGTGGAGGTGATGGGATGGGTCGGTGGTGGAAGCGCCATTGATGGCTACTGTGGCGGAGCAGGGTGGGCAGAGGTCAGTGGGGCGGCTTGTTTGCAGGTCAATGGTGCTGTGTGGCGCTGTGTGGCGCGTGCTTTGCGTGGGGAAGCAGGGGAGGATTGAGGTGGAAGGGACATATGACAGGTGGGCCCGATATGTAAGTGGGAGAAGGGAGGGGAAGTGGAGATACTGTGCTTTGCTTGCTGGGACAGAATGGCGAGCTGGGCTGCCCGAGCTGGGCTGGGCCTTGTGACATGGCCGGCTTGAGTTGAGGAGGAAAATGAGCCCGCTGCTCATTGCCTTTTATTTCCATTTTCCATTTGCATATATATTATGTAAGTATACACATACATACTTATTTGTCGTGAGTGCATAGCCATCCTCCTATATATTTACATGTATTTGGAATACACGTAAACTTGTATATATATTCCGGCATACATATGTACGCATATCATAGATGTATATCTTGGAATTATTATATTTATAGGAGGTGGCTTCTTTATTCTTCCCAGAAAATCAACTAGGCATGAAATTGGATTGGGAGTGTTGGTGGTATGGTGGTCGACAGATCGAAGGGCAGGTCAAAGGTATATTCGAACAAGGGGCGATCAAGGAATATATTTGGTAGTTGAAGGTACGATGGTTTGGTTGGTCGAGGCGATGATCGAGGGGGTGTTTGATGGAGGATGACTAGGGGTATCATTTGGTGGTGATGACAAGGAAATATTATTCGATGCCCGAAATAAATTCTAGCTCACAAGCAAGCATGCAAACAAACACTCAAGCAAGGGCCTAAATTCTATATGGTGGATTTTGATGCAGGGTTTTCGAAAACGGGTTTCGGGTTGAGCGGGAAATAAATCAAGTTTTAGTTGTAATTATAAAAAGTTCAAATTTTTAGTGAATTTTAAAATGATGCAAAAACACGGGTGTTACAATGGCTCACTCCCTAATTTCAATATTCATACATGTATGCAAAGCCTATACCAAACTCTAGGCATACATGTAGGGGGGCTCATGCTACCAAAACCGAATTTATTATGTTTGTCCAATCCTATGATTGTAAGCAAAATGCTTGGACAACCATGATAGGTTCAAAAACCCTTAATCATAAAATCTTTATGCGGGTTGTCACCAATTACCAAAAAGGGGAGATTGAAGATCTCTAGATTGGTTTTGGCTAATTAGTGACATCCTTAAGACTAATCTCTCCATGCTAAGTGTTTGTATTA
>JADLZK010009221.1:0-51969 GCA_015847255.1 Hyparrhenia diplandra | reverse complement strand
CGCCCAAAAGGGTTCGGCTTTGTGTTCACGTGGGCGTGGCTGACCTGTAGGTCTGGCTTGCGGTGGATCCCGCCACACATGCGAATGCGGAGCCATCGGTGCCCGTGTGGTTCTCCACGCACGCGCTGCGCTCGTGAGGGGCACAACAGAAAGGGAACTGGGCCGTGCGGTTGGTCCACGCCGCCCGTCCACCACCCCACCACCACGTTTTGATATCGCGTTGAGCCTGATTCCAGAGCGTCAGATATGATATATCGTGCCTACCAAGGTGACTCCATCATTTTCCCATCAATTGCTACGTATCCGAATGATTGTGGACCGGCCCATTTGTTCCGATCAAATGAAACATCAACTATTACCTCCTTGGAGGTAAAGCATTTATTTAATTTTTATTTTATCAAATAGGGTAAATAATGATAGTTTTAAAAATAAAAATCTTATATGTAGATTTTTTGATGGCTGCGCGCACATGCGTAATCTTTTGTATGATATGGTTAGTTTTTTTCTTTTTGTAATTGATGCACATGTACATGGTTGCTAATTATTTTACGCTTTAATTTTGTGCATGTGCTAAAAAAGTGTACCATACATGGTTGGGCATTTATATACGTGACTGAATTCTGTGCTGTTAGCGTACGTGTGTGTGTGTGTGTGTGGGGTTAGGGTACGCGGTGGTCAGAGAAAAAATCATGTAACATTTAATTGTTGAAGAACATTTATTTCTCTTTTAATTTGCAGCTAAAAATTTGTAACCAGTATTTCACTTGTATAAACTCCAAATATGATGGTTTTGTTTCCTTATTTTTTCTAAAATTATGCTCTATCAAGGTATTGTGGATCTTATGAATATTATTTTACTCATTAACCGCCGCGAATATTTCTGAATTTAAATTTAAAAATAACAACTTGAAACAACAATTTGAAACATCATATGATTTCCGTTGGCACGCGATGAACATAAATGTTGTAGAACCTATCAAGATGTATAATTTTTGTTTTGGTCATTTTTGAAACGACAAAACATATTAACATCTTTTCGTATCGATTTTGATATCTCTTGTAGCTTATGAAACTAGAAGAGAGATAATATCGGTGAACAACGTTATTACTACTATATCGGATGGAGAAATGACCAAAATAAAAAGTGTCGGGCCAAAATCATGATCCCCAACTTAGATGATAATCTAGCACTTAAGCTGATCGCAAAGCTAGCTCGGTCCATGATCAAGTTGGGCCGCGCGACAAAGACCGCCTTCCGGCATGGCCTTCACCCTCTAGCTTGTGCTCTAGGGCGACGAACAAACTTCCCACCGCGACGAAAGCTCTTAGCTCGCGGGCGAAGCTTCCGCCGAACGAAGCTCGGCGCCCATGTGGGGCCGTTTTCACCGAGCTCGCCCTCGCTCACGCCCACCGAGATCGATCGCCGCCGGTGACCTCCGAGCCGCAGCTCTAGGCCCATCAGAAGCTGATCTCGACGAAATACCCGAGGGTCGAACGACTTCCCTCCGACCGCGACGAAGCTCGAAGCTTGAAGCGACGCCAGAAATCGGGTACTCCACCGCTTATCATTACGCGCACGCCCGCCTCGCCGAGATCGTGGAACGACCAGAAGGTTCGAAGCTACGTACTGAAAGTACCGTAGCTGTTGACGAGCCTATAGTCGCGGCATCACGCTCACACCCCCTCGACGACAATGTTACAACAATCGCGGTCGTATGAACAAATGACCAAAATAAACATTGTAAAATTCCTCGGTGAAGATATGAAACTTTGTAGTTGACAGGTTTTTATTTGAAATCATCTTGTCATGCAAAAATAAATTTGAATTTTAAAAACATTCAAAAAATTTGATTTTTTTAAAAAGACCTAGGATAGAGAAACAACTCAAATAAACATTGACCGTAGAAGAAATGAGAAGTTGAATTTTTTTATTTGAAACCATCTTTACATATGCAATACTACATTTTAATTTTGAAAATTTGAAATTTGAATCTTAAAATGATATTATCATAGAATTTTGAATTTAAAATTTGTAAGACATAGTATGGATAGAATTAATATGTGTGGATTCAATTTGATACTACTATTTATCAAGTTTAATTTGAATTCATACAAATTTTATGTTTTGAGTGAAATACAAATTTCATGCTTGCATTGGGCCTACGTTAACATGTTGGATCCACGGGATCCGGCTCTAATCTCCCGTGGATTACCTGTCCTCTGCATGCAGGAAATAAATAAATCCTGTGAACTGAGGGGAAGTCTGTAGAGTTAGCCGGCGGCGGCGGAGAGGAGCTCGGTATTTGGCTCTCGTATGCGCGGGTTAGGTTTATTTTTTGTTTTTTATATTTGTAAATTCATTTAGTAATTTATTAAATTAAAAATCAATGGTCCAGATCAAATGGAGATATTACCTAATAGGTAATTGGAGTACCCCGAGCAACGCCCTCATGTATACACATACACATATTTATTTTGATATTCTACACATGTATATGCCTAAGCATCCATTTATATATTATATTTCTCCATATATACTCGTAAGTGTATATATGTATTATTTATATATAGCTCATATGTATATGTGTATATTCGTGGAACGGCTTTCACCCTTCTCCTTATATATCCACACGCGCTCATATAGGTACATGTATCTATTCATGTATATATTCATATATAAATCTTATTCGATATAAATATATACACATGTGTACAGCCGTATATGCAGTGACCTTTATGTCCCAGATATTTATAAGTACAATAGAATGGAGTTGGGTTTGGAAATTTGAGATCCGATTGGAGATATGGTGGTTTGGCCAAACAAGGAGGGGGTCACGGTGAAGTATTTGGATGAAAGACGATGAAGGGTTTATTATTTGATGCTAAAATAAATTATAGGGCACAAACAAACATGCAAGCAAACACTCAAACATTTATCTCAAATCTATATGGTGATTTTTAATGCAAGGTTCAAAACGATTTTTTGATTGTGCGGAAAATAAATAAGCCAAGTTTTAGTTATTAATTATGAAAAGTTCAAATTTGTAGTCATTTTTAAAATGATGTTAAAACACAGGTATTTACAAAACATGCTAGCCTAGGCCATTTTTGTTGTTTTCATGGTCTTGGTAGGCTGTCTTAGTATCATTGCTAGTGTTTGCGCTGACTCCTCCAACGACAGTCTTATTAGGACGGAGGGAGTATACTTTATCTCAAGTCCTTTTGCGAAGACTTTGATTTTCAACAAAAAACATGCTAGAGCGGAAGTTTAGCGGCCTCTAGTCCCTAGCTAGCACCTGCTTTGTATTACAACCTGTGCCAGCGTAATCGACTTCAAAACACGTGCTCCATCTAGTCTCCTCTCCTCGATCGGTCCCATCTGAAACCAGTAAAGGGCGAGAGAGTCCACGCCGCCTGTCCACCACCGCACCACCACGTTCTGCATCTAGCTACACAAAAGCAACCCGCACCCTCTCCTTGTTCCACAACAAGACGTTTGAAAACTGCAGCGCACCATAGCGGACCGCATCAGCATGGCATACACGGCGACGCCGGCGGTTGCAGTGCCGGAGGTGGCCCTGCGTTCAGGCGACGCGAGGCCGTTGCCGATGGTCGGCATAGGCACCATGCACTTCCCGGTGGTGCAGGAGGCCACCAAGAAGGCCCGTGCTGGCGGCCATCGAGGGGGGTTCCGCCACTTCGACACGGCCTTCATGTACGGCACCGAGAAGCCGCTCGGCGAGGTAGTAGCCGAGGCACTCCGCCGCGGGCTCGTGCAGTCCAGGGAGGAGCTGTTCGTGACGTCCAAGCTGTGGTGCTCGCAGAACCACCCGACCTCGATGCTACCGTCCCTCCGAGAAACTCAAGTAAGTACTGCTACTCCATATTGTATCCAAGCCGTTCCAGTTGTTATTGAAAGAAAGACGATGCTTATGGCGTGCCGTGGGAGCAGTAATCTGCAGATGGAGTACGTGGACCTGTACCTGATCCACTGGGCCGGTGTACATCAAGGGGCCGGCCAGGTTCCCGCCAAACAAGAAGGAGGACGCCAGGCCGTTTGACATCGAGGGCGTGTGGCGCGCCATGGAGGAGTGCCAGCGGCTGGGTCTCGCCAAGGCAATCGGCGGAGCAACAGCACCACCGAGCACCTTGACAGGGGTTCTGGCTGTCGCCACAATCCCACCCGCGGTGAACCAGGTGAGCTGAACCCGGCGTGGCAGCAGCGGACGCTGAGGGCGTACTGCGCCAACAGGGGCATCCACATTGCGGCGCGTACATGCCACTGGGCGGGCAAAACTGATGGCCAGGGCAACGCCGTGCTGACTCCGACGTGCTCTCAGGATAGCCAAGGGAGAGGGAAACCGTCGCACAGGTATGCAGCTGGCCGTCTGGATCTTCTTTGTTTTCTTCCTTCCCCCGCTCTGCTCACCCACCCACCATCACCAGTCCACCACTTAATGGTTCGGCGTTTCTTGACGTTTCCGCCGAACGTTTGCCTGGATGATGAGGTTGGGTTGGTCATGGGTTATATTTGCCTTGGTTTCTTCTGTAGGTGTCGCTTTATGTGAAAAGTACTTCCAAAGCACTTGTAGTGCACGTGACCGAGATGCCTTGTCTTTCCTTTACATAGGGCGTTGCGATGGATACATGAGCAGGGGAGTAACTTGCATCGTCAAGAGTTTCAACAAGGAGAGGATGAAGCAGAACCTTGAAATTTTTGACTGGGAGCTGACTGAGGAGGACCGGCTCAAGATCAGCCAAATCCCGCAGAGGAAGCTTATCCTGGCTACTGGCTTGTTCTCGCAAGAGGGTGAGTTCACGTCTGCTGATCCCGCAGAACTGAATGTTGCAGAGGAATAGGAACCGAAAAAATAAGGCAACACTCTCCAATGTTTCCGTGTGTGATGATGTTTCCTATCCCTGCCCAGTTAATAAAGAATGTAATCATGCCACTCAGATATTTCGCATACACAAATGATCACTGGCCATCAGTGGTACTGACGCTCGTGTCACTTTCTCATTTGTCATGTGCTGTATCATTTGACACATCTACTACACCTACGTTTTGTAAGACCCACTAAGTAGCGTTCTCCGCTCCTGGTGAAGCCACATCGACATCCACGTCAACAAACTCCGTCCCGACCCGACCACCTTCCGCTGCCTATGAATCTCGCTCGATATCCCGCAACGGAAGGCTTCCTTAGGGGCGCTTCACTTCCCTACCAAGCATCTACGTCACCGGCCGCCTCGCTACGGATGCTCTTCCACACACATAAATGGGCTACGGCCTCATCCTGTTTTGGGAGGGGCGAAACCTGCCTTACCCCTATGGTCGGTCCGCCAAACCACAGTCCGAGATGATACGAAAGGCACGCGATTCGCATTGAGGGGTCGAATGCTTTAGATTCGGGTCGCGGGCGCGCTTCGAAACTCAAGGGAAAAAGGTGACGGCCCGATAGTCCACGAGGTTTCGCAAGACTTAGAGGCGGAAGCGAAAGGCTTTCGCCGGGCAAAAGCAGCAAACACCGACGGCCGATTTGATCGCGGGGAGCAGAATTGAAGACGAAAGCCATGGCATTCGGCGAAGGTCGGTCGCCGCGTTTCGCTGAACGGCGACGCAGTTGCCGCTACCGACACCCGCCTTCATCGCGCAGTAGGTCGATGCGCGAGGGCGCATGTACCGTAATGCGCCGCTTTCGCCCGCCGCCGGCAATGGCGAGCATCCGCCGAGCCGGGAAGTCGCCGCGCGCAGCCGACGGCTGGTCGAGAGATGATGCGGCTTTGGTTTGTGCCCGCGTCGCGAGAGTCGAGAGTGGTCGCCGGCCGATCGAGGGTCCGATTGATCAAACCCCATCGCCTTTGTTCGGCAGTACTGCGTCCAACATCAGCGACTTCCAGGGTAGGCTGGATCGCAAGGAAAAGACCACGTTGGTCTTTGGTCATGTACGCCAAGGGTTAGGGTTGGTAGGAGGACATAATCGGATTGTAAAGTCTACGGACTCATAAATAGACCCAAGGGGCATTGTAAAGGGGGATAGAGAATTAATAGAAGAGCACTCGCTTTAGCTCATTCCGTCTAGTGGATACTATCGCCTTTGTTGTGTGATTCGGCCCGTACCTGTGGGGTAGCCCGCCGGCTACACCAACATTGGTTTCACCGGTTGTGCAGTAACCCATGGCTCCGTGAGGAAGACTCAAGGCGGGCGCCGCAAGACCAACAAATGATTCTCCACCGATCCTCCGTTAACCCTCCGGGAGATCGCCACCCAAAGAGGTCGTGGCCGGCGAACAAGATGCGCCACAGTGCCCGGCACCGGCCAAGGCCCTTCCACCGCGTAAGGCGCCGGCCTGGAAGAGGAGGAAGACTCGAAGAAGAGCGTACCAAGAACGGAAACACCGTGTAATAAGCAAGAGCAACGCCGGTTAATACAAGAATTGAGCCTCGTGACAAGCAGAGCTGAGAGTTGAGGGCCCAGACGCAAATGATGAAAGGAGAGGCAGCTAGGCGAAGAGAAGAATCGACTCGCGGAAATTTCAAGGCTCGCCGAATCGAAAAAGAGAATCGCCCGAGAAATGGCTCGATGGAGAAAACAAAGACCAACCCAAGGAGGAGCAAGAACCGCTCTGTCTCTGGAGGGGGAGGTTTCCACCCGGCCTCAATCTAGCGCCGAATCATAGCTAAGCTCATGGCCAATAGGGCAAGCCTGACAATATCGCTCAACCGGAAGTCGACCCAAGGAAGTTCATCGAAGCTATGAAGCCGCCAGCATATTCGCGTGGGGATTCGGTCACCCCGGGCGAAGTCTCTCATAATGGCAGAAGACATTGCGCATGAATGGTAAGACGCCTCCGCCATCGCAGAAGAAACCGAAAAACAAACCAAGGAGCAATTGATCACCCTTTGAGGGCTTCCGCCCCGAAAAAGGAACTAGGGATTTCCCCGAAGCTCAGAGGAGGATGGAGAGTCGTTAACCAGTACCGAGAAGATAGTGCAGCTTCGCGCTCGTGACAATCGGTCGTATCGATGAAGTGGTCATAGCCAAGCAAATGTATTGAAGGAATGGCTATAGGATAAAGGCGCCGCATGTGCCTAGACAGTGAGGAACCAAAACCTTGACCGAAGTATATGATCGATCAAGAAGTTCGCGAAGTCGTAAGAAGGGGTTAAACGAAGAAAGGCAAGAAGAAAAGATGAAAAGCAGCAATCGCCACATCCAAACATGACCAATAACCAAAAGGCAAGACCGCCCGCCAACAACGCAAGACGATCGGCTCAAGCAACCGAACCCGCCAAGAACCAGAACCGATGCTCCAAATTCCAAAACAAATCACCCAACCGAGGTGGCCGAAGCTCATAAGGTGGGGCAGCGAAGAGGCCTGGATGGTCCGAGAGTACCGCATCGTTTTGTCCGTGGCGAAAACATGGATCATTTCAAATGAAGACTGTAAGTATGGGCAGATGGCCAAAGAACAAATCAAAGGACGAAAGTTCACAAGGCGATCAAGCTCCAAAACATGTATTCAACATGAGAGAAACGGCGGCGCCACCGAAAGTGCATATTTCGTTACCGTAATACTCAAATTGCCACCTCCACCTCCACTAGCGCGAGGGCACCTTTTGCTTCCGCCCACCATCATCGCACTCCTCGAATTACCCGGGTTATATCCCTCACCCCCCTCCATCAATGGCGGCGTCTTCTCCTCCAAAACCCGAACAGCCACCGCACCGCACATGAAGCCCGAAAGTAGTCGAGAATAGGATCAGAACTCCGGTACAACCGCCTCGGGTCACATCTACGCAATAACAAAAGTGATCCAACCCGAAAGCACGAAACAAACGAGCCGAAGGACTACATGAGAAGAGTCCACACCTGTAACACCCGTGTTGCCCCTAAACAAGCTGCATGGTCAATGGTCCCACACACTTTTTGACGAAAGTTTAATTTCCGCTAAGAGACTACCCATTACGAATGCATTTGTCATGACCGCAAATGTGGATAAGTTCACACTTCACAACATCCCGATAGACAATGGAAGTTCAAATGGACATTCCGCTTTATCAAGGCTTTCCAAAGCATGAACATGGAGCGGAGGACACCGTGATCCAATGGGTAATGCATTGTGCGGTTTCGGAGGAAAAAGATAGACACGATTGGGAAAAAGGATATCGCGAAGGACTTTCGGTGAAGTGGGCCTATGCCGAACTGAAATCATCACATTCGACATAGTCAACATTGACTATCCTTACACCCGGCGATCTTCTACAGAGGAGTCATAAAGCAAGTTCGAAGCAAAGATCAAACAAAGCTTTTGTGCATGAAGATTCCATCCCCTTCGGCATCGCGGATCGTATGGGGAGATCGGAAGTAGCTTCGGAAGATAGATGCAAGGCCAATACCGATATAGCATGATCAATGAGGTAACTAAGACCTAAAGAGAAGTTGACGAAAAGAAGAGCCGAACCCAAAGTTTGAAAAGACCAAAGAGCCGAAAAGTAGAAAGAATAATCCACAAAAGGGTCCCAATATCCACCACAGTCCCTTAAAGAGAGAGATCATAATCGCCTGGGAACTCCAACCGATGAAGCAGCTCCCAATTGCCAAGATTTCTGACTCCAACTCGATGTTTTCGCTTCGTCACCGAGGATCCGAAGGAGTAAGCCGAACTTAGCTCAAAGACAACTTAAGTGGCAAAGAATGCTGGAAGCCTAAGAAACAACGCCGAGGAAACTATCCGAGGAAAGAAGGCCCAGAAGCAAAGAAATTCCCGTAGACTTTCTGGACGCAGGAGTAATCGCACCGCCAATATCCCCAATGGTTAGCTAACGTGAGTCATGGTTCAAGAAGACATCCGACCCCGACGCCAAGAAATGGCGAAATGCGCCGACTTCACCGATCTAAACAAGGTCCCAAAGACCCATATCCTCCCCGCATCAGACACCCCGGACGACCGGCCTCGTGCAAATAAAGAATGAGTCTACTCGACCGTTTCTCGGATATCATCGATACATCCGAACCCAGAGGACGAGGAGAAGACAAGCTTCATCACCCGTGGGGAACTTATTGTTTCAAGCAAATGCCGAAGGCCCGAGGAATGCGGATCTACCTTCTCGAATGTCGGACCGAAGTGTTTAAAGAACGTAAGAAAAAGAAGAATCTTGTAACATAATAGATGATATAGTAGTTATCAAGAGCTTCGAAAGATTCGCATCACGACCTAAAGGAAAACCTTCGCAAATTTAAGGCGGAGCGGGCTCAGTTAAACCCGAAAAATGCATTTTCGGCATCACCAAAGATAAGATGTTAGGTTGTTTAGTTTCGGCCAGAGGCATAGAAGCGAATCCGTATAAGATCGCGGCAATCATAGATATGAAACCTCTAGACAAACCGAAAAAAAAGTCCAGAGGCTCACTCGCCAACTAGCAGCTCTTAGCGTATTTTATCTCGAGATCGCCAGAAAAGGGCTTACCTTTTCTTAAAGGTGCTAAAGGATAGCACGGATTTCGAATGGGGACCGAATGGCAAAAAGCCTTCCAAGACCTGAAAGATTACCTCACCAACCTAATGACCATGACGGCTTTCATCACCAAAGGCAAGATATTGCTATACTTAGCAAAGATCGCCAGGTGCGGTGAGCGCCCCTCGTTGAAGAGAAAGAGGACAACAAGCTTAAGCGCTTTCCTATCTACTATGTATCCGGCCCCCTCTCGGCAGCCTGCTTAACTACTCTAACTAGAGAAGATAGCTTACATGGTCCTAATGGCAAGCGAAAAGTTGAGGCACTACTTTCCGTGCACACAAGATTCGGGTTGTTTCTTCTCGGCCCTTGGAAGCTCTCAAAACAAATAAGCCGCGGGGTAGGCAAATGGGCAGCAGAGCTAAATGAGTTCAGAATTGACTTCGAGCATAGGTCAGCCATAAAGTCCCAAGCAATCGCGGATTTCATAGCATCGGACTCGGCACCAAGGGAACCCAATCATTTTTGACGAACCTATCCGGATCGCATATTGTGACGGAGCATGGTGCGACAAAGGGCCGGGTTTCGCCATACTCACACCTCAGCAACATCCATCCGTTAGATATGCGGCGGTGACAAGTTCACCAAAGACCAACAATACGGGTCGAATATGAAGCAAGACTACTAGCACTAGCAAGCTAAGAGCAATGGGTGTTAAGAGATGCCTCATTCCCGACCGACCGCAGTGCAGTAAGCGGCCAATTGTGAAAGGAGTACACGGCCGTGGAGCCGGTCCTAATCGATACCTACCTAGCGGCGAAGGGCAATGGAGAAGCATTTATTTGGTTTCTCCATAAAGTATATACCACGAAACTAAAATAGAGAAGCCGACGAGGCAAAAGCAGCCGCTTTTGGCATTCCTCACCCTCCCTCGATGTGTTCTTCCAACAGCTTTTCGACCAAGGCAATCGAGAAGAGGAGGAGGGAACCAAGGGCCATCCACGCCATCGCAAAGTCATGATTGGAGAGCCCGATATTCGCATTCCCGACAGAACATTCGAACCGCACTCCAAGCATGAACAACAACGAATGGAGTCACGAACCAAGCACTACTCCATCATAAGAGGTGAGCTCCACAAAGATGGCATTGTAGCACCAAAGCTCAAGTGCATCGCCCACGCATGAAGGACGAAAGCCCCGGACGAAATCCATGGAGGAATGTGCGGGAGCACATAGGGGACCTCACCTAAAATAGCCCATAGAGCAATGAGACAAGGATTTTTATCGCCATCAGCAAATAAAGATGCAAAGAAGACGGTGAAGACATGCGAAAGTCGCCAAATGTTCGCCAAGAAGCAAAATGCACCATCCAACCCCACCAAGTCGATAGTGCCCACCGCCGCCCAACGATGGGGAGTGGACATAGTGGGGTCGCTACCTACGCCTCGTGCAGCGTCGATTCGCAGCCGTGGCACTTGAGTATTTCACCAAGTGGATAGAAGCAAGACCTCCGCCGAATCACCTCGGCAACCTTGATCGCTTTTGTTTGGCAACGCATAATCTGCCGTTTTAGGGTTTCCATCCTACATAATCAGATAACGGCAAGCGCCTCGACTCAACCGAAGTTTCGGAACTTCGTGAGGATCTTTCGATCAAAGTGACTTTCGCCATCTATCATCCGTAGAGCAAGGGCGCCGGCCGAAAAAAGCCAACGGTCTAATCTTCTCGGCCGTCTCTAAGTGTCTATGGGGCGCAAGAAAAGGAAAGTGGCAAAGAAATGACCGCGGGCGGTGCAGGGGGGTCACAACATCTCAAGTCCCAAGCCACCGGTTTCACTCCATTTCGCCTCCTTTATGGGGAAGAAGCCATAACACCCGAAGAGCTCGAGCTTGGCTCGTTTCGTTACACAAATAGCTGATGTAACAGTTCAAAAGGTTTGTAGATGCCGCCGACACATCTGAATTCGAAAGTTGCGTAAGAAAAAAACCTCGACAACTACCACAAGGAGACCCAAAGCTCGGCGGGACAAGAAAGCTATCACAAGAAGAACATCTACCCGGTGACCTGGCCCCGATTCGCATGCGGACAAGCGTGGCAAACCGCAATCACAATGGTACGGACCTTTTCGTCGTCGCCGCAGCATGATCAAACCCGGCGTGTTTAAGCCTCAAGACGTAAGAAGGCTTAACAAAAACCACACACACGTGGAACGCGGATAACCTCCGTAGGTTCTACGCATGACGAAATGCTCCTCAAACAGAGTTGTAATTTTCTTTTTCTTTATCATGGTTTGTAAGAATTAAGGTACGAACCACACCGGGTTGCTCTTTTTTTCCTCAGGGGAAGCCCTCTCGAGGGTGTGAGGTTTTTAACGAGGCAACACCGGAAGCACTAGGTCATAAACCCCTTATAAAGGTTTCTTTCCCCAAACACTGCTGTTAAGACAAAAGAGCCGAAAGCAAGAAGTGACTAAGTCACACTTGACATATTCGGCAAACACATGCCCAAAGAGGGTATATCTTTGAAGAGATCAAAACCAAGGCATAGAAGCCGAAAGACTAAGGTCGAGGACCCGAAAGTCGAGGAAGTCCGAAAGTGACAACTTCCAGTACTAAAGCCGGGGCAAACAAGCCCGACATCCTAAAAATTGACCCTCTGAAAGTCAAAAACGGAAAATAAGCGGTGAGACCCGCAAAAGGAGCATCTTGCAAACTACCATTAAAAGTCCATAAAAGGACAAAGTAGGTGCCTTCATTTAATAAAGGATGCATCACAACACACCTCCTCGTGCCATATCCTCGAAAGCAATCGTGGCAATAAAAGCCCAAGATATGACAAGGACAAATAAAAACCACTATAAAAAACAGACCCCAAGGTCACATACCCCTCTCAAAACAGCCGCAAGTCGTTAAGAGAGTATCCTTAGTTAGCCGTCAAGAGCAACACAAGGGTCATAGCTCAAGAAGAGCTTAGGTTCATTAGGATTGAGAGGGATCGTGAAAGGATAGCCAACATTCGCCAAATAGGGAAACAAATGAATAGTGAGTGGTTCCGGCAAAGATGCCCACAAGATGTTGTCATAAAAAGCTTGTCGAAAGACAACTTTACCACGAGGAAACCCTAAGGTCTACCTTAGAAAGAGTTGCGCTAGAAGCGCTTCACCACCCTCGGGCATATCTATGATTACTCAAGGTGGCCGAAAATATCCGGTTTCAAAAGAAAACACTAGCTCAACGCACCAACATCGAAACTGGCTACCGAATGCTCGTATAACCTAGAACAGCATTCTCCATTGCACGAGTTCATCCCCTTGAGATGACAAGGGCAATATCGAAGATGCTCGAAATATACAAGAAGGTGGGCGACGAAGGGATCTAAACACGGAGACATTCGCCCTAGCCCCGACCACGTGAACAATGTCGTCGACAATTCGGCCCTCATGAACGTGGGGCTCGAATGTCCACTCTGGTCGCATGTACCCAATAGCTAGGAGAAAAGAGAAAGCTGTAGCTCCAAGATGGCCGAATGAACAAGATATGTAAGACCATGTCTATTTATACAACACATGTACAATGCCTAAGTAGAAAGAGTTAAAATCACTTTCGGCAAAGCATACTACTTTCGTTTCGCAAAAAGGGAGGGGGTTTCTTGATAAGACTATTTTTCCGACAAACAAAAAACAACCCAAGCCGAAAGCAACCCCATATATACTCAAAAGAAACAAAGATCGTCATGTACATGGCTAGTCCAAAAGAGATCCCAATGTAACAATACCTATACCTAGGAGCCGAAAGCTCAATAGGTTCCTCTTTTACCTCGACTTTCGGCTCAAGTAAAATACCGCGAACCAAATTCTTCTGCCTAGTGGAAGGAACGAAAGTGCTCCAAAAATCAAGCATTCATTGACCGCGACGAATAAGCCTCGACGACGAGAAGTAAAAAGTCGCTCATCCTACCGTAGTAATTTTCCCGAGCCCTAAGCCCACGGCACCGCTAACGCCGACCGAATCCGTCACGCCAACATTTAAAGGAAACAAGTCTCCCATAAAACCGAGGTCCCCTCCTGAAACCCGCCAAAAGATTTAACATGAGTTTAACCACAAGTCATTACAAATTCTTAGGCCAACACGCCGAATCAAGAATCTCTCAAGCATCATCTACCCTATTGCCGCCGATCCGGCATTGCCTTGCACAGAGGGCTTCCGTCCGGCAGAGGGGTCGGCTTCCTCACGAGGGTTCCGGGCATCTCGCTCTCTCGATGAACGCATGCACCTTTGCACGAATCTCTTCCTTCTCTTCTCGCATTCGAAAAATGAAACCAAAACATTCGTCGAGAAAATGACAAAAGCCAAAAAGATTTTCAATAAGCAAGAAAAAGAATTAAACCGACCGAAGCTCGGATTCGGCAAAGACGGAACGAGCAAGGTCCCTTCCCGCCCTTCGCGCCGAACTCTTCATAAAACTTGCCGGCCACGGGAGCACCTCTCATGGGTCTTCCAATAGGCGGCCGGATCCTCCTTAGGCTCCACGGCCTCCATATGGGGGCACCCGAGCTCGTCTGCGAGGGGCGAAGCCAAACGCCCGGATGGTCTCCAAAGAGGCATAGCCTCTACCGGTGTCCACCCGGTCGTAAAGACCACGAATCTCCCCCGCACAAGCCACATAAGCCTTTCCCTATGGCCTAGCTCGTGGTGGGGCGGACTCATCAACGAAGGAGGCCAACGGCCGCAGCCGAAACACCAGCCTCGTCTCATGCTCTAAGGCATGAGAAATTGACTGGTGGGCCTTCCTTTCGGCTTCAAGCCCCGCCTCAGTCGCGCACCTTCGCTCCAACTCGCACCTCTTTTCGGCCTTTTCGGCCCGAGACTCGGCTTTTGACTTCTCGGCCTTCACCGTCTTCAAAGTCTTGGCCAAAGCTTTCGGTCTTGGCCTTCTCGGCCTCGAGGGCCTTGCTCCCTGCCTCGTGAAATTTCTTCTCTAGGGTTCGAGCCACCAAAGATAGACCGCAAAAAGAGAACAACAATACAATACGAGTAAGCAAATAGTGCGAAACATACATTCAAAATTAGGGGGCTTAAACCGCAACCCACCCCAGCATAGAAGTTAAGGGCATCAAGGAGCAGGCTGCGGCTCCGTCTTGACCAGCCAGTCCTTTTCGGTTTGAGGAGCAATGAAGGAGGAGGAGCACTCCATGCCGAACCCGACCGCCCCCTCGTTGGGAAGAAGGGGCGAGTGCGCGGGTCCACGCCGGCCACCACTGAGCATCCAAATCCGCTCCTAGACAAAATGAGCAAGCTTGTAAGTCTTCTCTCTTCGAGGGCTCATCTCCTCGGGGGAGCTAAACCCGGAGTACACAGCGGGCTCCCTAAAGTCACTAGAAGTGCTTCCGAGGGAGAGGAAACCGTGGCCGAAAAGGCAATCCTTATAAAGGCCGGAAGTCTTGACGAACTCCTGGGTAGAACCGAGACTTACCCGGGGTAGCCTTCTTGTCGGAGAAGAAAGGGGAGCGCTAGCCGAAACAGGGGGCTCCTTGTTCGACTTATGCTTTTTCGTAGCCGCAGCATTCGCAGCTGTGGCACCATCACGAGGCCGCTTCACGGCCGCGAAGGTAGGGCCGGACGAGGTCGAATCCCCGCATCTGAAGGGTGGCGAGGGGATCCTTCACGCCTTGCCGCCCATCTCGGCCCGAAGTCGCCGGAGATGACCCGCACGAACACGAATATCTATCGGCGACAACATTTATAAGTCAACCTCATAGGCCGGAAGCTAACTAAGCGAATCACCTAAGCTAGTATCGAAAAACCTAAGAACAAGGCGTTATACCGAGGCTGAAGTAACAACACCAAACAGACGGGTTTCGGCCGAATGTAACCTTCCGGCCCACGTAAACCGGGAACCTTAGCCGTGTCTCGACCTACACGACGTCCTCGCTCTTTCGGCCTCTGATGAGACATTTTCTGCCTCTTCACCCTCTCGAGGGGAGCCGAATCTTGACTGATAGCTTTCCCGCGGAAGGTCGCCTTTCGCACAGCTTTCTCTGCCCTAGCCTCGGCCGGAGTCAGCCGAGCAGGATAGGGCACTTGCATGACATCAAGGACCCTATTGATCCGGGCATTCTCCCCGATAATCTCTTGCGCCATTTCGTACTCACGCTTTCCGACTGCCCCCAAAACGGCATCGGTTTCGTCAATCACATACTCCAAGAACACCTTCTTCGAGTGGAAACGTGGAGGCATGACAAATCGAACAGATTCGTTTCATAACCATAGATCGGAGGATCGATGACGAATCTCACTCGAACTTAATGGCCGAACACCCATAGCTACCCATTCTTCAACCAAGTCACGAGTGCTCTGCCTCAGGTCGCAAGGAATGCCGCCAGAGCTTCCGCATCACCATCCGCATTCTCGAAGAAAGGCGCATGGCATTTAGCACGAAGGAGAACCATTCGGCTCTCGAGAACACTGTTCATCGGAAGGCCGGATGTGGAAGATTCAACCTCATTCCTGGCACTAACACGCGCGTAGAACCAGAATTGTGTCCATCTCGTCCATTTGTTGCAGAACGCAGGAGCGATACGAAGGCTACCCTTCGGAATGAAGGTGTAACCTCCAAACTGTACATTGCAGTGCTCCTTGGTCCTAACATCCCGGATCTGTTTCGGTTTCTTGTGGAGCGCATAGTATTGAATGAATGTGTCGACACACGAGAGGGGCTCCCATCATTTTCATGGCCCAAACGAAAGCCCCCAGCGCAAAATGCATTCGGTGTCAAATGATGGAGCCGAGGCGAGCGGTCAAGGACACCACCGATAAACGTGTCCTCGCAAGGCGCAGGAAAACCCAGCCTTGAAATAATCCTTTAAAAACAAGAGCCTCTCCGGACTTGGGATTCGGGACTCTCTCTCCTGTTGGAGCCCCGCACAAAACCTCGTTTCCCGATCCATCAATCCTTTCGAACATACTCATCTAAAACCCCTTCGGTGACGCTGCGTGAGGCTCCGGCCCAATACACCTCACGACAAGCGAAGGCCCCCTGGTTCTCGCGAACCCTCGGGCGATAGAGAAGCTTTCATCCGACCCTTCCGGGCTCCAAACGAATCCTCCCGGCCGCTTGGCGCCGAAAGGTCCGCTCGGGCTCACGAAACGTTTCCTCAAACAGAGACCCTTCGATGTCAACATCCGTCTCAACCTCAACATTAATAGGGGGCTGGTCGGACTATCGATTCGACCCCTCTTCACGTCGCTAGAAAACAGATGCGGGTTGATACTTTGAAGAGGCCGCCGTTGATCACATTTTTCGCGGCGGGATCCAAACTTCGATGAGCCTTGCCGGTGGACCCAGAGCTCTTCGACGAAGAGCCGGACCGGCGGCCGGACCCAACATTCTACCAATCAACAAACCTAGAATACAAAAATGGAAAACGACGAAACCCAAAATAAAAAAAAATGGGCACCCAACTCAACCGAATCGAAAAACAAGAGACTTACTTGGAGAAGAGAAGCTAGCCGCCAAAGCCTTCGAACACCGAAAAGCGAAGTGGACGAAAGCTCGAAGCTCGGAGCACCGGAAGGCCCGGTGTGTCGGGAGACAAATGAGCCTGGGGAGCTTCATCAACCCGCCCGCACCCCTTATAAAGGAAAAAGCGGCTCGCGGCCGGGCCACGTCCCCATCCGTCACCTCGGGCGCGCAACCCGAGAAGGCGCCGTTTCGACTTATAAACAATAATAAAAATAAAAATATAATAAAAAGATATAATTAAATTACGAGTAAACAATCTTTGCACCCTCACCGAATAAACTTTCTCCCGGCTTTCGGCATCGAGGGGGTTTCTTGAGGACCGAAAGGTCGATTCCAAGGGGGTGCCGGAGGGGCCTCATCCTTGGCCTCGAGGGGCTACTCGTTGGGAGGGCGAAACCCGCCCCACCCCCTATGGTCGGGTCCATGAAACCACGATCCGAGATGATACGAAAGGCACGAGGATTCGGCATTGAGGGGTCGAATGCTTTAGATTCGGTCGGTGCGCGCTACGAACTCAAAGGGTGAAGGTGACGGGGTCTGATAGTCACGAGGTTTCGCAAGACTCCTGACCCGAGGAAGAAGGCTTTCGGTCGAGGCAGCGAGCAAACACCGACGGTCGATTTGACCGTGGGGAGCAGCGGCGTGAAGACGGAAAGCCATGGCATTCGCGGGGAAGGTCGAATCTTTACGGGCTCGGCGCGAACGAAGGGCGTGTAAAGGCCAGCGCCTCGATTGCTGCGGCCTTCATCGCGGGTCGGCGCGCGAGGGCGCATAGGCTCGAATCTGCCGTTGGCCCGTCGTGCGAATGCCGAGGCATCCGCCGGGAGCGCCGGGGAAGTCGCGCCGGCGCAGTGCCGACGGCTGTCGAGGAGTGATGCGTGTTTTTGGTTTTGTGCCCCGTCGGCGAGAGTCGAGTGGTCGCCTCGCCCAGATCGAGGGTCCGATTGACGAAAACCCCACGCCTTTGTCTCGAAAACTACGGTCCAACATCGGTGACCCCGAGGGGTAGGCGGATCGCAAGGCGGGAAAAGACCACGTTGCCCCCGGTCCGTGGCGGGCGCGGCCAGGTTAGGGTTGGTAGGAGGACATAATCGGGATTGTAAAAGTCTACGGACTATAAATAGACCCCCAAGGGGGCATTGTAAAGGGGGATAGAGAATTAATAGAAGAGCACTCCAGTTTAGTCATTCCGTCTAGTGGATACTATCGCCTTGTTGTGTGATTCGTCCAGCCAGGGGGTAGCCTGCTTCGGGGCTACACCAACACATCCCCTACCATATTTCGTTTGCCCCGACGCAGATTTCTCCTCTCGCACCGCGACGGATCGGCCACCTCCACCCCGTGGTGGCATTGGTCCCGCGCCACCGTCACGATTCTAATTGTTGCCGCCTTCCCCCTCGATCCATGATGAGTTTCCTATGTGCTTTGGTAGTGCGGCAAAGATGAGGTCGCGGCGGCGGATCTCGCCGATCTCGGATGGCCAGCCTGCGACTGTTTCCTCTCCGCGAAGTTTCCGCCGCCACTTTCTCCGTCTCGCCGTTCATATATTTTTCGCGATCTATCTCGCCACCGCCGGTTCCTCGCTACACGCCCCGGCTGATCGTCGAAGGGCTGGGCGCGCCAAGGCCAATCGAGTCAACAAGGTCTTCAACACGCACGCGAAGTCAAGAAGGAACCGCGACGCGCCCGATTCAGCGTCGCCGCTAGGGTCATGAAGGCACCGCTCCGCCCGGAGAGTCGCCACGATCGCCAAGGCTGATCAGCAACGGAGAACAGCCTCGCCCGGTGGGGTACTGGTACGCCTCCACGAACTTCCAACGCCTACCTAGGGTTCTTGCGTATATGATCTGCCTTGCCGCCCGCCTTGCTGTTAGCCTTGCCGTATATGATCAGCGTTTCCGGCGGCCGCCTTGCTGTGTTGTACGTGCACATGCGTAGCTGTAGTGTGATCTCTCGAGCTTCAAGTTCTGTAATTATCAAGTAATTATCCGAATTTTATTTGATGAACTAATTAATATGCTGTTCACCTTCTGTTTTATTTTTATACGTGCATGGTGATGCTCTGTACAACGTGGTCATGTCACTACTGCATGGTCCTGTTGAGATTCGCTGTGCACACAGATTGTATGTGTTAGCTCGGATTGTGTGTGAAACGATTTCATATAAATAAGCAGCACTTTATACGGTGATTGGCAAGTGCTGAATGATTCGATAGCGGTGAATGATTCGGTGATTCCGGCTCTGATTCGCAAGTGCTAAGCTATGTTTTCTTTGATGAAGTTGAAGATCTAAGATCATCATATAATACCTTTTCTTTAGTTTCTTATTATCTTTTAATTTTTCTTAGCAAAATTGAAATTACTTTTGCATACCCGCAGCAACGCGCGGAGAATTCACCTAGTAATTTATACTCAACTGCTCACTGGCCATCAGCGTTGACACAAGTGATTCCTTCACCTGCTTCCGTCGGTAAGGAATGCGCAGCTTACATCAGAAACAAACAATATTAATTTTAGCCTATGCCCAAGCCAGACGAGCCAATTTTGTTACTTGAAATAGTGGGCCCTCCCTCTGCCTTCTCTCTTTTTGTCTTCTCTCACGCTTCTCTCATGTCTCTTTCCCAGCAGGGCCCAGTGCAGGATACCGGACCTCCTAGACCACGCCAGGGATACCGGGGGCACAGCCATTCCAGCTCATTTACCGGACTGCGGTGCAGCATTTTTCACAGTATACGATCCTAGGTGGATCCGAGGTGGAGCTGTACCGGATGGAATAAAGGAACCGGTGCGGGACAGTCTAAAGACTATCCGCACTCATGTTTTCTATTTTCTTCCTCTATACATCCTAATCATCAAGATTCTCTTCTTTACAGCACTCTCTCCCGCACTCATCCTTCTTTATATCTCTACTCTATACTAACTACCATTTATGGGGTCCACTTAAAAATTTTATCTAAATATATCCATGTGACATCTAGTTTTTGAAGGATTAATTGAAACGAATTTAATGGTGCAGTCGGATTTTAATTTGCCCTTTTCATTTGTGAGTTATAACAAATATTTACTCCCTCCGTCCGGAAAATAATGCAATCGTAGCGTTTAAATTTTTTCCAGAAAAGAATGCACACATCCAATATGACCATATAAAACAAACTCGTACGGCCATAAAAGAAATACTGTCTAGACCAAACCTGGTACCTTCATGCATTGACGTGGCTTCTTCGTGTCCACTCATTCAAACTTTTGGAGCATTCTCTTGTGTACTAGCAGGTAAAGCGCGGTGGGCAGCAAATTTGACAGAGGGGCATAATCCGTGCTCAGTCCTATGATTGCATTCTTTACTGGACGGAGGGAGTAGTTAGTATAATCCGTGGGGCCCGCCGCTGGTACTCTCGTCCCTCTCTTTTCTCTCCTGCGCGTGCGTCAGTGGGCCAGCGCGAGCAGCTTACCGGAGCCACGCCAAAACGCCACACTTCCAGAAATTTTGCAGTCTCCCAGTGCGGGTAGTCTAAGTCCTCGGTGCCGATCTGAAACTGTTGTAGAGTCCACGTCGCCTGTCGATCCGCAACAACATTTGAAATATATAAAGCAACGTGCAACCCGGTGTCCTTGTTTCACACCACAACGTTATAAACTACAGGGCACCATATCTGACCGCATCAGAATGGCATACATGGGACGCACGATGTTAAAAATTTAGGAAACTTCCAAGTCAAATTAATCCGGAAAAATAACAACGTGAATGAAACCGTTGTAGAGTCCACATCGTCTGTCGATCCGCAACCACGTTTGAAATATATAAAAGCAACGTGCAACCCAGTGTCCTTGTTCCACACCACGACGTTATAAACTAGAGGGCACCATATCTGACCGCATCAGCATGGCATACATGGGACGCACGATGTTAGAAATTTAGGAAACTTCCAAGTCAAATTAATCCGAAAAATAACAAGGTGAATATGTGATGACATATAAAATGAATTGCATAACAATTGAAACATCACATATATCTATATCTTTATGTATGATTAAATTATGTTTATAAACAAATAACCATGGCATACCAAGTAAGATCATATGAATGATATAAACATGTGTAGACATGTTTGACCATAGCATAGCAAGTGAAATATGAAGAACACATGACATAAAAATAATAGAAAAAAACATTAGTTGCGGATCCACCCATAGGAGGGTCCCATGCCGGAGGCAACAACATTCGCACCAGCACCACCAGACACGGTGGGCTTGTTTGATGCAACCCTGGACTAGTTGCCCGGGCATTTCACTCGCCTGTGAACTGCCTCGCCACCAATTGCAAAAAGATGCCCGCCGGCGGATGAAGAATTAGTTGGAGCGTTTGGTTGAAGCCCCGGACATTAGCCCGAGTGGGTAGAACAGCCAGGCAGTGTTTGGATCATTGGTTGCCTGGCCGGAGTTAGTTCATAAAATGGATACATAATTGGTTGCTTTATTTACAATCTTACACAAATAGATACATATACAAAAGCATAGCTTATACATTGTCAGAGTAGTTGATAAAATGGTGATACAAAAAGCATAGATATATAGATGATATATAGATATATAGATGTGTTGCACTTAGCTTAAAGCAAAGCTAAGTCAGATCGCACAAGCTAAAAAAAAAAAAAGAATATTACAACTTAAGATTAGATAGAAGTCCATCGATATACAAAAAGCACATCAACGTTGGGTCTGTCAGGTACCTCTCTGACTATCAACTTTGCTAACACCTAATTAGCATCTAGCCATACTGTACATAGTGATTCCAAAGGGTGAATCAAAAAGCAGACCCCATCAGCCATAATCAAAAGATCATGCAGCTACGATCAGCCATAATCAAAAGATCATGCAGCTACGATCAGCCATAATCAGTTACCACCATGGTCAGCACCAGATAAATAGTTGAACACCCAACGCTCAAGGTAATCTTGACCCATATTGATAAGGAAGCTGCGCTGAATCTGAAATTCTGGCTTGCAAAGGTGCATTCCTACAGCAAGCCTATCATCCGGTGTTAATGCGATCTTCTTGAGCATATCCCATAGAGGACCATTAGGGTCTGGAGGAGGTGCAACCTGCACTGGTTTTCCAAGGTTCTGTTGGATACCACGCAAAGTATTGGTTATCTCCACGTCCATATCATCACCGGCACAGGTAGGAGACGACTTTGTATTGGACTTACTGACCTTACCCATCCGTGCAGCAGCAGGTAAGGTAGCCTTGCCAAACCTTTTAAAGTTTCTCTTGTTAGGCTTGATGGCCATGACACTGGATGATGAAACTTGACTGCTAGCTGCAGCAACCGCAGCCACCTCCTGAGAGTCATCACTATCAGACTGTAGTTTGTCCGAGTCTTGCCCATGTGCATCATCTGTGTCATCATAGTTAGCCATATTATTCAGCATATCATCATCTTGGTCTGGATCAGCTGCAGTGGAAGCATCTTGCATAAAAGAACCATCAGCTGTGCAGCCACTAAATAATTCTTGCAACTTGTCAAAGAACTGAATTGGTTTAGAGAGAATCCCACGGTCATTTGCCTGCATAAAAACAATAAGAATTATTTAATAAAAACAATAAGAATTCTTTAAGATAATGAATGTAAGATGGCTATTTAGGAATGAGATACTTACCGAGAGTTCATTCAAAGTAGACTTGGAGAGAGTCAACATCTTTGTGTCATAATCAAAGCCACCTCCACTCTCATTCATATACTTAGCCACAAGTCCCCAAGTATCCTTATGCCGCCTCCAGTGACGATGAACTTGCTCCACAGTATAAGTAGTGCCATATTTAGAGTTTACTGCAGTTGTACAGGCTGTGTGATGCATCTTCTTGAAAACAGATTTTGGAGGCATCGACAACTTCTTCTCAATGAACCAATCAAGGAGAAATTCAGATATAGCTGGAGGCCAATTTGTAGCTTTTGCCCTTGGGTTTGAACCACCAGTTTTCTCACCTCTTTGCCCTTAGCTTTCATGTTGCTTTGTCCTGTATCCATCAAGCGGACTACAGAAAAATATTGCAATGAAGGAAAAAAGAGGCAACAATATACAAAAAAATATTTTGATAAATAATAATAAGTCTTACAAGCTAAATAATACTTATACACCATACAAATACATATAGGTTGTAGCTATAGTACATAGCATAGTGAATTACATCAATATTCAGTCCACATCAAATTAGCTAGTTCATCTCGCTTAGCCACCCATTCTCTGTTTTCTGCATCTTGATCTGTTGCTACTCTAGCTGACCTGGGCAAAAGTATTATACCAGAGTTCTTCGTCATATATGATGCCATCAGGACCGTTATCAAGGATCCAATTGTGTAACACACAACATGCTATCACAATCTTCACCTGTATGCTAAAGGGAAAAATACGCTTTGTTTGCAAGAACTTTAAATCGATTCTTTAAGGTCCCAAATGCTCGCCGACTGTTGTACGAAGAGAGGAATGTCGAAGGTTAAACAACTCTTGTGGTGTTTCTGGATATTTCCCACCTCCGTACTCCTTCAAGTGATAGCGAACACCTCTATAAGGTGGCAATATACCCGGTCTTGCTGCATACCCCGCATCAGCTAAGTAATATTTTCCTACAACAAACAAGATGGCTGCTTTATTGCCTCACCAAAATTACTGTATGCCTTAAATCATTTGGACAAATAAGCTAACCTTCAGGCATTGGAATCCCATTTTCTCTTCTAAGGGCAGACCGTAGAACTACGGAGTCATGTGCTGAGCCCTCCCATCCAGCAAGCACATATGTAAACCGCAAAATCAAAGTCCACGGCTGCTAGCACATTTTGAGTTGCATAATTTTTACGACCTCTAAACCTGTTAACTATATTTTCAGGGACAAATGCGGGGGATATGAGTGCCATCAAGTGCCCCAATACAGTCCTATATTGCACGGAATTTTATTAGTGTAATAAACTAGGAATCAAAAATAAAATATTAAGAATATATGTTTTGTAGTATACCTTAAAAATAAGGGTGGAACCGCCCAGGACTATTGGTTATCTTTGAATGGGTCTCTACTGACCTAAGTTTTATCATGTCTTTGGCAAGGGAACATAAAGCCATCAAGACCTCACTGAAATACCGGCTTACAGTCTCACCGGATCTCTTGAAATAGAAGGCAACCACACAATTTCTCAAATTGTGACCAACTGTATGCAAAAACATAGCTAATTGTTCTTCAACTGAGACGTGTATAGTATCCCTCAGTAGACCGAATCACGCAAACGGGAGGAAAGCTTCCAGAACACGTCTTTCCTCATCCGAAGTTGGTGGATGCAGTTTCTATCTGTTCCATTATACAGTTCATCTAGCCTTGTTTGCCTCACCAAATCTCTGCTCACTAAGGGCCCATATTTTATTGGCAATCTTCTAGAGCGAGAGCGATGTCGACGTCGACGTCGCCGCCATTGATAATGGCAAGGACAATAGATAGGGCACTTAACATGCGAGCTCTTTGTTGGACAACATATTCGAAATGTGGTCTTTATCCATCTAAACATCACATGAGAAAATGTAAGAAACAAGCCAAGTCGGTAGTTCAGGTTAGATACTTGCATATCGTCATTTTTTAAAGCAACATGTACAAAGTTACTACTTTAATAAAAAAATACATTTTGCCACTCAGTTTCTAATCTTCCAGATAAAAGTGTACTAGCTAGCACCATTGGATGCCAGTACGCACATGCTAAAAAATCTAGTCTCCAATACTATAAGAAAATCAATATGCTTATCATGATGGAGTGTACTGGGAGAAAAGAAAAAGGATCTATGTACGCTGGAAACTGATTTTGCTCACCTTTGCAAACCAAATCTCAGATCGGTACTCCTTGAAGCCAATAAAGATAGAGAATAATAGAGCAAACCACCGGATCCACAACCTGGAAGTTGCATCTATTAATCAACAATGACAAAGGAAACCAATAACTGCAGGGGAAAAATAGATCTGTACGCACCACGTTCTGTAAACTACAATCAAGACTAATCTAGCATATATACAAGATTGAAATAGCAACAGGAAGTTGAGGAGAAAGAATCGGATTTTGCTCCCAGCCCTCTTGCACGGGATCTGAGAACAAATCTAGAAGTCAACGAAAATGCAAAATAAAAAAATAAGAGGGTAGGCCACCAGATTTTTGCTGCACCCGGAGGATTCACCCTGAACATCCTCCATCTTTATGGATTTTATTGTTGATTTCAGCCGCTCTATGAAGAACGAGGGGGAGAGAACAGGGAGAGAGAGTGGACCGAGTGGTGGCTACGAGGAGTGAGAGGAAAGGTGAAATGAAGAGGGAAAGGATAAGATCGGGTTATGTGTTTTGGATTAGAGAGCCAGGCAACTTCGGGACAGGGCCAGCGATCGATCGATTTCGCTACCCACCCCCGCAACCCGTCCCCGGGCAGCTCACACCGGGCAAGGATACCCGGGGCTCCATCCAAACGAGTCCAGCAACATCCAGAAGGGTCCAAATTTCAGGGCAAATTTGGCGGGTGCCATCCAAACAGCCGGTGTGCGTATTCATGTGTTGCTCAAAGTATTGGATCATAGTTGATGCAGGGAAGACGTCCACGATCTTGAGCCAAGAACGACCGCCACCGGGATGAAAGAGCCGCCAATCCTTGTGTTGCCGAGAAGAAGGTGCCAAAGGGGAAGGAGCGAAGAGCGCAAGCTCTCCCCAAAATCCTAATTGCCGCACACACTCGAAAGCGAGTTCGCAAACGACAAGGATTCCGGAGGCACCGCTCTCCGCAATTACGGCGCGTGGAATCACCGGGTGGAGAAAACCAACTAGCTAGTAGCGTAAGATATTGTTCTCGTTGTGGTTGTGACTAAGTTGAATCATCGTATAGTGGTTGTGCACTTATATAGCAAGCTAACATGAAAGAAGCCGAAGCAACTCATGTGAAGCACTCATATACGTAACTCTCAAAGAATCATTCATGCACATAACTCACAACAAATGAAGGAGTACTCATGCTTATAAATCCCAAAAGTTGAAACATGTAGCCACCAACACTAGTAACCAAACAATTTTGTGTGATGCACGCCTTTTTACCGTGGCGGGCACACCTGTTTTGCCCGCCACGGTTATTCCTAGCCCGGCGTGGCCGCCGCCGCCACAGCTTAATCGATTTCCCGGTATGTTGAGGGATCCGGACCGCTATGACCGAAGATCCCGAAGTGTAAGGATCGCAATGGAAATAAACTCAAAATTAGGCGAGGTTTCCCCAAGACGCTTTATGAAACCTAATTTTTCCAACGACGACGCCTATTGCTTCTATATTACTACTAACATTGGTTTATTGTGTGTAATGCCTCAAACAACCATATGGAACAAATTTGTGTGGCTTCTTCTTCGCCTGCGTGAGTACCATGAGGGCTTGCGAGAAAATACACCGAACGACTCATCGACAACTCAAGTGTGGACTCCGGCAGATCGTGCGGGGGTGGTCCAAAAGTCAACCGATGAGATGCAATTCGAACAAACAAGATCGGTCATATGTAAGTTTGTCCTAGACCAATGCGTGCATGAAGGACATCCGTCCTTTTGGAGGACAAATGAGTTGGGGTTGTTTCCTGAGTTCGAGGACCTAAGGAAATGGAGCACCAAACTAGAGCTTAAAGACTACCTTCATGCAGTTAACTTGTAACTTCGCACGTTATGCATGGATTGATGTATATATATGTATGTAGGGATGTAGCTCGAACTTAGTTGGATATGCATGTATGGATCGATGTATACATGTATGGATACGTCTGGATCGATATATATATATATGTATGATATATATATTTTTGATTATTTGTGGTGCTTATATATATATATATATATATATATATATATATATATATATATATATATATATATATATATATATATATATATATATATATATATATATATAAGCGCTATTGGAAGCCTAGGGCTTCTAATTGGTATTGGAAGCCCTAGCCAACTAGCCACCCACCCATTCAACCCAACCAACCAGCCAACCACAATGCAGGTGCTGACACACGCACGTGGGGGACCATTTTTTTAAATTTCAAATCTCAGGTCAGAATGCATACAAACGTTTTTGTTGCGACGATGCATAAAAATCAATGGCCGGGATAATCAAAACCAGTTCTACAACGCATAAAAACCTTTCCGCGAGCTGGTAGTTCCACCTGACAAAGGCTGACGCAGGCTGACACATGCTGACATGTACGCATCCACTGAATTCCCTCCGTTTTTTCACGATAATTCCTCAACGAAGCATCCGATTCAAAAACGGTTTTCACCATTGAACTCCTGATATTTTTATGCACGATTCAAGCACCATTGTGAATATTTTTTTTCAAAAATTTTAAAATTCAAAAATTTGTGCATAAAGACAAAAGAGTTTATGCTTCCAGTCTATGCATATAAACTTGTGTGCGAGTGTATAATAACACGATATGTGCTCTCATCTTCTCTAAAATTTCAATCATAGCACATAAGGGCTGATTGGATGCATATGTTTACTCGTCTGGGTGCATATAACTATTTTGACATCGACATTTCATAGAAAATTAGCGGTTGAGATGTATATATTCACTTGTCCGGATGCATATAATCTTTTTCAAAATTTGAATTTTGAAGCATGACTCATTATTACACAATTGGGTGCATAAAAACATTAACACGATATCGTCTGTGTTTGGGACCGCATTGGCGCTGCATATCTTCACTCGTCTGGATGCATATAACATATGGAGATATATCATCTTCTTCGGAATTTGAATTTTGGATCATGTCTCATTATTGCACTGGTTAAGAGGGGCTCTCGTCTTCTCCAAAATTTTAAATTTCAGATTTGAATCATGCCACATAAGAGTTGATTGAATGGATATATTCAATACTCCATGTGCATATAAACATTTTAGCTCCGACGTTGCATAGAAGTTAGTGGTTGGGATGCATATATTCGCTCGTCCAGATGCATATAAAACATAAAGACACCTTCTCCAGAATTTGAATTTTGAAATCATGACTCAATTATTGAACAACTGGATGCATATAGCACTGGTCAAGAGATGCATATAAAAGTTTATAGCACTGGTCACAAATCAGCAACTCGAGTAAATGTGTATCAATGTTTACAGACATGCATACAAATCCTATGCTTGCAACATCTATGAAACCGCAGTTCCAACATGCATACAAACCGTTGGGCACGGGTTAGTAGCCGCGTATGCGGGTTACATTTTAGCCATGCATACAAACGCATGAATACAAAGCATAAAACACTACTAGGCGACCCACCATAGGCCATGGGAAGCTACAACGTTTGGGGACGCCAAGCCTGGGGTCAGGCCGCCGCTCCACAGCACACCTACAGCAAGCATACGAACCATTATTGACCGATGACAAGCATATAATCCTGAAGGCGTGTGCATATAAATTAAAATCGTCAAGATAGAAAAATATTCTAATGCTATGAAATTTGAATGTTTGGTGCATACCCTCACATGCATGTCAGCATAAAAAGCTCCAACACTAGCACATATATTTAATGCCACAGCTTAGTCATGCATAAATTTCAATTCTTGTGAGCATAGAATTTGATTTTTTTTTGTTGAAACGCATGGCATGATATAAAAGCACATGAGCATAGAACTTTTCACACGTGATGCATACAAACATTTAAATAAAGATAGCAAAAATAGACATGAAGCATAGAACCTTTTACACGCGATGCATAAAAATTCTGACCCAAAATCCAAAAGCAAATTCATTGCATAAAAAGCATATAAACCCGGTGAAACAAAATAGTTTTACGCCCCGTCACCGCACCTCCGCTGGGCAGATCCCTCGTCGCCGTCCCGCGCAGATCCATGGCCGCTCCCGGGTGGAGGGTGGTGACGGTGGTGAAGAAGCCGCACCCCCGCGCCATCGAATCGAATCAAGAGCATATAAAACCCCGCTCACTACTACGTAATTGAATTTGCATGGTGTTTAGTTTTTATTTTCCGTGGCGGGCATTTAGAAATCCGCCACGAAAATAGTTGGCTGGCAGCCCCCTGGCCGAGGGAAAGACCGCCACGGTTAATCGATTAACCGTGCATTGTAAGAAAACCGCCACGGTTAATGGGCATTAACCGTGGCGGTCTTTCTTACAATGCCCGCCACGGAAAATGCCCATTAACCGTGGCGGTTTTATTAAATGCCCGCCACGGAAAAGGCCTATAAATACAACCCCAACCTTCTTCTTCCCCGCGGGATTTCGCCATTTTCTTGGGTTTTGAGCTTCAAAACTCTAGAAAACACCATTTCGGGGGAAGGTTTTGCCCTTGGTTTGATTGAAGTTTGGCACTTGCTAGGGGTATTTCTCCTCTTTCTCCCCTCTTTTCTCTCCCTCTCTCCCTCTTTCTCTCCCTTCTCCCTCTCTCTCTCCCTCTCTCTCTCTCCTCTCTCTCCTATGCATGGTCCTCCCTCTCTTTGAGATCTAATTGAATGTGGTTTGTGCTCTCTCTCTTCCCCCTCTCTCTCCCCCCCCCCCTCCCCCCCCTTATCTCTCTCCCCCCTCTCTCTCTCTCCTCTCTCTCTCCCTTTCTTTTGAGATCTAGTTTTGATCTCTCCCTCTCTCTCTCTCCCTCTCAAGGTAGCTCCTCTCCCCTCTCTCATCTCCTTCTCTCTCTCCCCCCTCCCCTCTCTCTCCCTCCCCCCTCTCTCTCTCTCCCCTCTCTCTCCCTCTTTCTCCTCCCCCCTCTCTCCCCTCTCATTTGAGTGTACGTGCTCTCTTTCCCTCTCTCTACTCCCTCTCTCTTTCTCTCTCTCATATTCCTCTTTTGCACTTTAGTTAACTCTCTCTAATCATCGATACTTGATCTCTAATCATCGATCGCTCTCTTTGCTTTGGTTTAATTAATTTGAGCAGCCATCATAGCGCCCGAATAGGGATTGGATGTGCAGGCCGGGATGAGTTTGGATTTCGTTGATGATGTGCGAAAAGTTTATGCCCGTCGCACGAAAGCATCGAATCGGTCGGGGTTCGGAAGTAATGGTGTGCCCGTGCTATAGCCGCAAGCATATGTTCTTACACAAGGATGATGTCGCCGTGGAGCACTTGCTGCGGTATGGTTTCATCGAGGGAGCCGAGGTACACCGTGTGGAAGTATCATGGTGAAAAAGAACCGAGTGTCACGGCGGGTTCATCTGAGGACCCCAATCGGCGCAAACGATCAAAACAACAAGGTGGACGAAGGACGAGAACAAGTTGATAATCGTGATTACATCACCATAGATGAACCTAACCGGAATACATGCCGAAGACAATGCGGGTGGAGAAGATGGTGAACGTCGTCGAGTTGATGACATGTCGCCCGAGGATGCCGAGCTTTTCGAGGATATTGCTAACCTCAAAGATGAAGATGACGTGTTGTTTGGCAATCCAAGATGGCTCGAGAATTTTAGACGGATGAAGTAGGCGGCAATTGACCCTCTATACAAAGACGACGGAAATGTTGGCGAAGCATTGCGGTGCTGCGTTTTTAACCTACGATGTTGATGCCGAAGGCTCGCCACGGTGGTCGAACCGCAGCTTCAATGACCTCACGGGTCCTCGGTGACACCGTTTTTTACCCGAGGGGAATAAGGTGCCCGCCAATACCTATCGGGCGAAGAAGTTGATTAGATCGTGGCTATGAAGCTTAGGAAGTTTCATGCGTGCCCTAACCACTTGTATTCTATACCGAGGTGACTATGCGGACTTACAACTGGCGTCCGCGATGCGGCGTGGTCGTTACAAGAGGAATCTTGGTCCGTCGTGCCCACCGATGAGGAGGGACCATCGAGAGGGCCCAAGAAGCGGAAGACGGGCAAGAAGCGGGATGCCACCTCCCTAAGGACGAGGAAGAAGAGGGTTACACCCAAGGAAGATCCCCGCCCTATCGGTGTGGTACCTACCCGCGTGCTCGATCGCTGCGTGCAATTTTTGGGAACCCGGAGGATGCCAAGGCGATGTCCCGGCATGCATCGGTGAACGCACGGAAGGGCGATGGCAAGTCGCGACACCCCTCGGATGCCAAAACGTGGAAACGCATCAATGACATGTTCCCGAGTTTAGGGGCAGAGCCCAGAACGTAAGGTTAAACTTTTGTGTAATCGGCGGGATGAATCCATTCGGAGACCTCGTGCTTCGCCCGCAAAGACCTGGCGGCCACCCTCACCATATACAACCCGCCTCCCTACGAGTGTCACGCGCGCAAATATCTTGTTACGGCCATGCTCATTTTCGACCAAAGCGGCCCGGCAATGATATAGATGTGCTCATTGAGCCAATAATGGAGGAATTGGCGGAACGTGGAAAGGGGTCAAGATTATGGATGCGTCCGAGAAGAAGTTCACTCTAAAGGCCATGATAATGGTCACCATCGTTGATTACCCCGCTCTCTTTTTCATTGTCGGGCAAATTAAGGGGAAGACAAATGGCACGCTTTTGCATTGAGAATACCGCTCCATTTACCTTAGCGGATCCCAAAAGATCGGTGTACATGAAGCATCGTAAATTCCTCCGCAAAGAACACAGTACCGGGATACTTCGATGGATGAGTACTTTGACTACGAGCCGAGGTCAAAACGGAGGAGCCGGAAAGGGTAAAGTACGGGCCAAAGGTGTTTGAAATGGTGAAGAACATAAACCACGAGTTCGGAAAGAAGAAGAAAAAGCCGGTGGGCCAAAGGCAAAGAAGAAGCGGAAGCGAACAAAACGGCAAAGGAAGAAGAAGAAGAAGAAGAAGAAGAAGAAGAAGAAGAAGAAGAAGAAGCGTATGCGTAACCCAATCCCAAGACCGGCCAAAGTCCCATTCAAAGAAGCGGTCGATTTTCTTCAAGCACCCGCCATACTGAAAGATGCTCCATACACCCCATGCCATCGATAACATGCATCTACGTAAGAATGTCTTCGAGAGCTTGGTCGGGATTTTCCTAGATATCAAGACTAAGACGAAGGACGATGTCAAGTCATGTCGATCTTGCCGACATGGGCATCGGGCCCGAACTTCACTTGATACCCTCGGGAATAGCGGAAAAGTCGACCTTCCACCCCGCGAGCTACAATCGACACGGGATGAAAAGAGGGATTTTTGCAAATGGCTCGGGGATGTCAAAGTGCCGACCGGTTTTGCTCCAACATGAAGAGCATTGTATCGATGAAAGACCTCACAATCATCAAACTTCAAGGCCCATGACTCCGCCATGTCATGCGGACGGTGTTCCTTCCAATTGTGATTAGGTGCATCGCCCGAGTTCTTGAAGATGGTCGCTACACCGTGCTACTTTTTAATCGCATCACGAGAGAAGGTCATCGCGAAAATGACCTCCCCGCACCGAAAGAGTTCATCGCGGAGACTATATGCCCGCCGAGATGTGCTTACCACCGTCTTTCTTCGATATTATGCCACACCTCATGATACACATGGTCGATCGAGATAGAAGAACTGGGGCCTCTCTACCCGCACACGAGATGTGGGCCTAACGAGCGGTTCATGTCCTCTCTTAATGATCCGCCCTTAACCGTGCATACCCAGAGGGCTCTATGATCGAGGCATACACAACACAGAGGCTGTTAACTGCTGCACTAGATACATCCAGGATGGAAATGCAATCGACCACTTGTCCCCATGCATATAAAACATAAAGACATATCTTCTCCGTAATTTAAATTTTGAATTCAACAACTGGATGCATATAGCACTAGTCAAGAGATGCATATAAAAGTTTATAACACTGGTCATAAATCAACAACTCGGTAAATGTGTATCAATATTTACATGCTTGCATAGCACCTTGTGTAAACTTCTGTACACAAGCATAAAACATAAAAAATCAACAAAACAGCCATCAACAACCACCATGCATAGAAATGTTTGCCACTGTGGTGAGGAGTGCGGGTTGGATGCATATAACCCATGCCGCCACTAGCATGAGTGCGGGTTGGAGACGCCGGAAACACCCGGTCATGGCCAAATCGCGTGTCGCTGTCCTCGCAGATCCCGTGTTGCCATCCTCACAGATCCATGTCGACGCCGCCAAGTAGGAGCGTCCATAACACATGAAAATGTTAAAATATGAGAAAGAGGTTAATCTTAAAATACACATGGAGCATAAAACGTTTTATAAGTGATGCATAAAAAATCCTAACCATACAGAGCATAGGAACCGCTATCGATATGAATGTAGTAACAGGCTGACCATAAAGAGCATATAATCCTAAAGGCGTGTGCATAATCATGAACATAGGAACCATTCTAATGCCATGAAATTTGAATTTTTAATGCATACACTCGTGTGCATGCGAGCATAGAACGCTCCCTAACATTGGCATATATACTCAATACCATAGTTTAGTCGTACATATATCTCTAATTCTAATGAGCTCCTTACATAGATTTAAATTACTGAGTGCATAGATCTTAATTAACAAATTATTTTAACCTGTGCTGGCCTGTGAGATGGATATTAGCACAATAAAAAAAAATATACACAATGCATATATCTGAATTACTGAGTGCATATATCCTTTACAGATCAAAGTTGCATAAAAGATCGGCATAAAACTATTGTGTGCATGCTGGATCGAGCCGTTCAATTTTGATTAAAAAATCCATATCCATATCCATATAATTTGAAGAAGCTGTCGGCATAAATAATTTGAAGAAGCTATAGCATACAATCTATCGCAAGGTTGACATAAAAAAATAAGCCAATAAATGATGTCGCATCACCTGCAGCCAGTAATAATATATATAAATATGCTACAACAATATATAGAAATGTGCTCCCATAATTTTTTGTTCCAACAATGAATAAAAAAGAAGCATGAATAATAACTACGAAATGTAGTGAAATATTAGATTATGAGAAATGAGACATTCATGTTCGAACAAAAACTACACCAAGACGATGTACTAATTCCGAGGCATAGAAATAAGCAATGAAATCCAGACAAGATTTTAATGCCAAAAACTTCAATTACGATGCATCCAACTATCTACTAATTTCTGAGAGAAAAACCATAATTTCTATGCATATAAAACCAGAGTAATGAAGCATACAAAATCCACCCGTAGCCATTTAATTAGTAGAACTACTATCACGAGAAGCACAAAAAATTCCAATTGCTGCTCACCGTGCAGCAGAGTACAGCAGCCGCCTCCACTCCTCATCCAGACGTGTTCGTCCCGCTTGAAGGTTGCTGCTGCCCGCGACACGATCTGAGCCTGCAAGAAATAGAGCCCAAAATATTACTTTGATTAAAGTGCATTAGGCGGTGGAATGGATAGGTGTTTCACCGGCTCACGGCAGGTCTACTACTAAAAAAAACTGCAGAAACGGAAAGGAATTAAGCTCGGGATAACCAATCTGCGTGCACAAGATGAAATTAATGAACTCACAGGCAAGATCGGTCCAGCAAGACAACCGTGGCACAGCCATCAGCGAGCAACAGCCTTCGCGAGCTTAATCCACCGGAACCGAGGGGTAGGCGGCGGGGTCGGCAGCTTCGACAGGCCCGCCAGATCCTGTCTTCTTCTCCGTCTTCTTCGATAGCTTGAAGCCGGGACTCCGTGCCCTCTGCCATGCAGCATCGAGCACCTCAGGCGGCTGCGCCTCCCACCGAGCGGGCCTAGTTGCCCGACATGCTGCCAGCCGCCGCCGGCAGGCAGATCCGCCCGCCCCGGATCTCCACTTCGCGAGCACCGAGACGTGTACGCCGTCACCTGCGCCGCAGTCTCCCCTGCGCGTCGTGCCTGCGCGCCTGCCGCTGGACGGGGAGGAGTGGTGCCGCCGGATGGATTTTTGGCCTCCTGCTTCCCTACGCGGTGGTGGCCTGCACGCAAGCGCTTCCGTGCGCCCTTAGCCTGAGAGGCCGCACGCTGGTGTCGCTGACGCACCGCACAGCTGACCCACCGCGGGCCTGCCGTCATCGTCTGTACGGCCACGTCGCCACAGATCGAGGCGGAGCGGGTCGCGCCGCTGCTGCAAGGTGGCGAGGTTGGCAGCGCCGCCGCGAGTTCTCCCACCATGTGCCCGTCCCTGCCCCACACGCGAACAGTGCTCCATCACCGCCAGCAGCAGCACCTCCCTCGAGTGGGATCCGTTGTTGCCCCACGCGCAGACGCCACCGCCGCCGGGCGAGTCTGCCGCGACCTTCCCCACGCGAGGCCCTGCTACAGCTGCGGAGGGGCAGCGCCGCGCCACCACGGGTTGGGGAGGGGCAGGCCAACGCATCACCGGTTGGAGGGGGCCGGGGTCACGGCGTCGACGCCAGGGAGGCCGGGGCTTGCAGTTGCTGGCCGGGGATGGTGAGAGCCGATCTGTTTTTTTTTTTTTTTTTTTTTTTGAATGAGCTGGGGGTGGGTGTGGTGGCGGCCAGGATGGATGGGTGGAGGATTACGGTTTCGGGCATATATATATATATGGCCCGACATGGTGGGCGGTAGTTGGGCTGGTGGGCAGCTGGGTTTGGTTCAACCGTAGTAGTTTCTGGTTTGGGTCGGGGGCTTCCCTAGCTATTGGAAGCTCTAGGCTCCATATATAACACACACACACACACACACACACACACACACATATATATATATATATATATATATGGGTCATTCTATTGGGAGCCCAGGGCTCCTAATAACTAATGGAAGCCCCAGCCAGCCTCTAATCCAGCCCCCACTGAGCTGACACACGTGCAGGTGGACTAGGCTCACGTAGGTGGTACCTTTGGAGACCCAACCGAACAGGTGCATAAAATCCATGTGAGACCGCGTACAGATGTTTTTGTGACGACCCTGCATGAAAACCATTAGTTGAGTGAATGAAAATCAATTCGTTGCTGCATAAAATCCTCTCCCCGAGTTGGCTGTCTACGAGACACCACCTGACACACAAGCTGACAAGGCTGACACATGCATGGGGCATGCATCCCATCTAATTTCTCTCTTTTTTTCGTAATACTTTCTCAATGCATCATCCGATTCAAAAACGGTTTTCACCATTAAACTCGTGACATTTTTGTGCACGATTCAAGATCCATTGAGAATATTTTTTCAAAAAAAATTGAAATTTAAAAATCTTTGCATGAGGATAAAGAGTTTTATGCACCCAGTCTATGCATAGAATCTCGTGAGGAAGTGCATACCAACATGGTAGGTGCCCTTGTCACCTCTGAAATTTAAAATTTGAAGCACCACACTTGAATCATAACAATATGCGTAGAATCTTAGTGAGTGAGTGTAGCAACATGGTAGGCACTCTCGTATCCTCCAAAATTTGAAATTTGAAACACAACACTTGAAGGTCGATTGGATGCATATAATCTTGTGAGCGAGTGCATAGCAACATGGTAGGCACTCTCGTATCCTCCAAATTTTGAAATTTAAAATTTGCGCATGAGGATAAATAGTTTTATGCTATCTTCTACGAATATAATCTCGTGAAATTTTTGTGCACGATTCAAGATCCATTATGAATATATTTTTTCAAAATTTTTTTGAAATTAAAAAATTTATGCATGAGGTTAAGGAGTTCTATGCTACCGGTCTGTGTATAGAATCTTGTAAAAGAGTGCATAGTAACATGAAAGGTGCCCTTGTCTCCTCTAGAAATTTGAAATCAAATCATCACACTTGAATCATGTCGGAGTTGAAGGCCAATTGCATGCAGAGAATCACTAGTCAATATACGTGGAACAGATTTTGACACCATGAATACATAGAAATCTGTGGTTGGTTGAATAAAAGATACTTATTTTACCGCGTAAAACCCTATCCACGAGATGAGCAGAAAAGTTTTGCCATTGATTGCATACTTTTGCCGATACTGCATAGAACTTCGTGTTTGAATGCATAAAAATTAATTTTGTTACCGCGTAAAAACCTCTCCACAATACACTTCACTTAACACAATCATGGTTGACGGCAATCATACATCTAAATAAGGTGATGCATAATTAACAATGGGAGAATGCATAGTGTATGAGGACCAGAAGCTTAAAGCATGGAGTGTGCTCTCATCTCATGAGGACCAAAGTTTTCTCTTGCGCATAGGATCTTATGAGTGAATGCATAGCAACATGGTATGTGCTCTTGTCTCCTCTAAAATTTAAAATACCATACTTGGATCATAGCAAATGAAGACCAATTGAATCCACAGAATCACTTGTGAATTTGCGTAGAAAAGTTAAGACGTAGAGTTTTATACTACCTTCTGCGCATAGAATCTTGTTATCGATTCGATAAAAATATGATAGGCGCGCCTCGCCTCCTCCAAAATTTGAAATTTGAATTAGACACTTGACTCATAGCACTTGAACACTGATTGGATGCATAGAATCAATTGTCAAGATGCATAGAACAGTTTTGACCCAAACATTGCGTAGAATTTTTGTGGTTGGATGAATAGAAGTTTCATATTTTGTCGCATAAAAACATCTCCACAAGACGAGGATTCCCACATGACAATTGTGATTGACTCTAACGACGTGCTGGGAGTACATAATTAGCATGAGAGCAATGCATATAACAAGAAGAGGCATGCTAGGAGTATATAAAAATAAGCATGAGAACAATGCATATAACAAGGAGACCACATGCATAAAACTTGAAATTTGACACGTCAAGCTTCCGACATATACTTGTCGCTTTTCACCAAAATTTGAAATTTTAAACCCAAAGGAACAATGCATAATCACATTTGGAAAATAAAAATCAATTCAGATGGAAACCTATGCAGCTTAGCATAATCACATCTTGCAAACCACCTACTCTTACAAGGCGTAGAAACTTATTCAACTCGTGTTAGAAACATATACCACTAAGCATAGAATCCTAGTTTAGCCATGCATATTAGAATGGTTGCAAGTAGATAAACATAAATAGAAACATCCTGGCATTAAGCATAGAAATAAAGCATAGAATGGTTGCATGCATAGAACCATGCATGTATTAACTATCAGTATTGCATAAAAATTGTTGACCAAAGGCATATAAATTCAAGAACATGAGACATGGCACATAGAAACTTATAAACATGAAGCGTAAATAAATAGATCTGCAAGTTAAAATTAATTCTAATACAAGAATAAGCTCTCACAGCATGGTCCCAGGAGTGGTATAGTCATTAGAATAAGCTCTCACAAAGATGGTCCCAAGAGTGGTATAGTCATTGCGTATTATTACTTCCATGCTACTATTGATTTGAAACATGGATCATGAAAAGCTAGTATAAAAAATAACTAGAAGTGAAAAAAAAATAAAGAGTTTAAGTTCAAAGTTGAAAATTTCCAAGTGTGGATGAGGGATGGGACGCCGGGCGCCGCCGCTTTGCCGGGTGGGGAGAGGTGTGGATGCAACAACGCCGCTACCGTGGCAAGACTGCTTGCGCTTTGTCGCCATCCACGCAGCCAAGAGCACACCCGCCATTGACGTCCCGCACCGCGATCGCAACCTCTAGGACGGCTAGGGCCGAGATCTCAGAAGGACGACGCCACCGGGCGGCGGGGAGGATGGGGATGGATGACACCGCCTGCAATGTGTCGGGAGGAGGACGCCAGACGCTGTTGACCGGCCGGTGGACTTCATTTTCTGAAATACAAGCATACAAAAGTCAGATAAAAACATCACAGAAAAACATTGTCATACAAAATATCTCACCGAGAAGCACGTGGATCCGACATTAGTATTGCATAAAAAATAGATGAACAGAGGCATATAAATTCAAGGAACACATGACGGTAGATACACCAATCTACAACACCATCAGCTAGACAAAAACATGAGACATGGCATGCAATGAGCACCTGCAGCATGAGCATGAGCATGACTACTGAAGCTCCATAATTTTTATGCATATTAATCAAAGCAAAATAAACTATGCTCACAATCAAGAGTGGGCTACAAGGTATAGTTTCTAAAAGTAGTGTCCAAAGATAATTTCTAGGGAGCCAAAAATTTCTATGCATCCAGACAATTAAGATTCCAATTTCCATTCATTAAAAAATAATGTTTCAATAGCATTCCCATTATCTTAAATGATAAAGATATAAACTAATGCATAGAATTATAATTGCCTATGCATAGAAACTGTTGTATGCACACACAGAACAAATTTTGACTGAGATGGTCACACAAACAAAGGCATACAAACATATTAAGGTCACTAGTTAGTTTGATAGGCTTTGATTTTTCCAATTCCTGCACAATTTAGCAGCCTGAATCAGTAACTGGATAAGCACTTGAAGGCTAAATTTTCATGCATTCAAAATTTAACATTTCAATTCCATTACTCATCATATCAAGGAGATGCATAAACACTCAAAATGAAATGCATAAAAATTATGCTTTCTTACGCTGCACCTCTTCATTTCCTACAAACCGCCAATTCAACAAGGCTACTCTAACTACAAATTAAACAGAATGGATAAATGACTGAATTTCAGTTCATGCAAAGTGAACAAATCATAGTAAGCATACCGCCTTACTTGATTACACGCATATAGCCACATCCATTCGCTTATCCATATCTACACATACATGGCCTACATCAACAAAGGCTTATTTGATTACTCCATTGGCTCAAGAAGCATATAAATAAAAAAATCACACATAAACCTATTCGTTATGTGTCAATTTAATAAGAGGCTTAAAAATAAAAATCAAGCATACATATAAATTTGTTGCAATCAGATAACAAGCATATATATACAACAAAGGATAACATCAAGCACAAATAACAACGGAAGCATACAAGGTATTACACAGTGTGCATAAAAACTAGGAGCAATTTTTTTATGTATATCCATCAAATATATTAAATGCATATCCATCAAAGATATTTGCTAAGCATCACCACCGCCATTTGTTGGCAAAGAAACACACCAGATCAAAGCTGAAAATGCATGAAACATATGGCCCAAAGGAGCATAAAAAGAACTTGTTCAAGTACCTCGCCAAGCACGGCCACCCGCTGCTTGTTGGCCGCCGCCTCGCTTGAGAAGAGTGTGGTCGCGACCGCCGGTCCGGGTCTGCTCACCTCGTGATGGTCGTGCCATCACACATTAGGAAAGGGGCCGGTCCGCGACGCCGATGGTTGGTGAGGGGTTGCACCGCCGAAGTTGGTGAGAAAAGTGCGAGGGGGGACAACCCGTCGCCGGTCCTCCCGAGCTCATAGTCGCGGCGCAAGCTTTGCCGGGACCTGGCGAGCACGCCCGCCTCGCAGAGGAAGGGGGTCGGGGCCCGATCCGTGACGGCATGCTTATTCAAAATTTCTATGCAGCCAAAAAAAAATTCTATGCATCCAAACAAATAAGATTCTAATTTCTATGCATTCAGAAATAATAAAGTTTCGCTTGCATTCAAAGAAGGGCGTAGATCCCCAACGACGGCGACTGATTTCTATGCATTCAGAGCTCGTAGTCGCGCCCATGGTAAACGCCGGGGTTATTCCCCCCTCGACGTGTCTCGGGCGCCGGGTTATTCCCTGTGCACGCGGCTTAGAGAAGTAGAGAGGAGATTAGATGGGAATAATCTTGATTGCCTTCAATGAATGTTTGTTACAAGCTAACTAGCCTTGGGCTCAACTAACCTCTCCTAGAATGAAGGAGATAATTTGGAAACAATAAAAGGGAAAGCAAATATCTCTCATATCTAATCTAGCCACTAATCCCTACCGCTTCCCTGCTCGCCGAGCGGCCCTCTCGGCCGCACGCCGACATCTCGGGCTCGCCGCATACGGACATACGGCCGTCCCCTACATGACATCTCTCCCCTCCTCGAGGCAGCTCGCCCTGAGCCGGAATGCAGGAACTTGGCCCGAAAGTGTCGACGCCCTCCCAAGTCGCAGTAGGCCGGGTCCGATCCTTCCAAAGAATGAGCACTGGCTTAACGCCGCGAGCTAGGCGGTATTTCACCCCGGCCGGCCCGCAGTGATCGCGCCATGGTGCGGGGGGGCAGCGGGCGGTGTGGCTGTCAGGGGGCCGTGGAACTTCTGAGGACCCCCACATGGAACACGCCGTGGATGCGGGCGCGTGGTGGAAGCTCGAGGCGGACAAATGACCTGCGTTGATGAGCTCCAAAGACACCCGTAGGGCCCATAATACTTGGGCTTCAAATTGCCGGCTCCCTCGGTGGTGATGGAGGCAGGGGACCGGTGGCGGAGGCGGCGGCGCCAATTGCCGCCCGGTATCGCACATGGGTGTCCCCGGTCGTAGTATTTTTTTTCCGATCGCCCGAGCCCGCTCTCCACGCGGTGGCGCACATCGCGAGGAATTCCTCGCTCCTCCATGGTCCGAGCTACAGCAGCCACACGCGCCTCGCCCGCTCATAGGACCGAGGGACGGAGGATCATGCCCATAGACGATGCGGAACGGGCTTGTCGCGGAGGGAGCTCGTAGGCGGTGTTGAAGATGTACTCCGCCCACGGCAGCCGCATCGCAGCCGGGCGTGGACGATCGCCGGTGAGACACCGCAGTACATGATGATGACCTCGCCACCGACTCGACCGGCCGTCCGACCCAGGGTGAAAGGTCGATGTCATGTGCGTGTCGGTCCCCATCAGCCCTCATGAGCTCCCGCCAAAAACTTGAGGTGAACACCACGCCGCGGTCCGAGACCATGGATTGTGGCACCCCATGGAGGCGCATAATCTCTGCAAAGAAAGCTTGTGCGACGGACTCCGCCGAGTAGGGATGCGCCAAAGGTATAAAACGACAAGATTTGCTGAACCCTGTCCACCACCGTCAAGATGACCGACTTGCCACGCACCGGGCGAATACCTCGACGAAGTCCAAAGGCGACGTCTATCCGCACTCCCTGCGAATCGGGCAGAGGAAGTAGGAGGTCGTGAAGATGCTCGGACTTGTGGCGCCGGGCGTAGGGACACTCTCGCACATAATCTTGACCACCTCGCTTTCATGTTGGGGAAATGAAAATCGCGGCGGAGGCGGTGGCGTATGGTGCGCTGCACCCCTTCATGGCCGTCGGCGTACACGGCGCCGGCAGCTCCCGGAGCAAAGGGGAAGACGGCGGCACGAGGAGGCGGCCGGGCGACGCACCATCCCGTCGATCACGCGCCACGGCGCCCCTCGAGCCCGCTGGATCTCGTCGAGGCGGCCCAGCGCCGGTCGGTGGCTTCCCGACGCACCAAATCCTAACGTCAAACGGGCGCCGAGAGGGCCAAAAGCGCCCTCGTCGTCCGCGTGTCGCGGCGGGAGAGGGCATCCGCCACCACGTTGGTCGATCCCCGCTTGTACTCGATGGAGAAATCGGGGCCCAGAGCTTGGCCACTCCAATGATGCCGCGGAATCGTCGCGAAGCCTCGATCCAGCAGTACTTGAGGCTATAATGGTCGGTCTTTGACGACGAACCGGCGCCCGGAGGTACGGGTCGCTGCCGAACAGCCATGACGAGGCCGATGAGCTCCCCTCCAGACTGCCAAAGCCCGATGCCGGGAGCAATAGCCCGATCAAGAACGTGATGGGGTGCCCTTCTTGACCAGCACCGCACCGGCCGTGGAGGAGGGCGCCGCATTCGACGACGAACAGCTTGGAGAAGTCCGCATGGCGGGGACAGGGCCGAGGTGACCGCGTCCTGAGCGCCGTGGAACGCGCCGCAGCGCCTCACTCCGTGAGAAGCCGCCCTTCTTCGGGGAGGGCCGTCAAGGGGGGCACCACCGTGTCGTAGTGGTGGACGAACTTGCGGTAGTAGCCCGCCACCCGAGGAAGCCACGAACCGCCCTCGCTGACCGAGGGCAGGCCGGTCGCGGATGGCTTGGACCTTGACGGGTCCATGGCGACACCCGCCTCGGAGATGACATGGCCCGTAGCCCACCGACGACGCTCGAACGCACACACACTTGGTGCGCTTTTGAGGAACAAATGGTGACGGGCGAAGCTCCTCGAGGACCGCGCGGATGTGGCGAAGGTGGTCACCCCAAATCTTTGCCGTATATCAAAATATCGCCAAAGAACACAAGAACAAAACGGCGAAGAAAACAGCGTAGCACGCCGCTCATCGCTGCTTGAACATCGCCGGGGCGCTGTACGCCCCCAAACGGCATCACTAGTAGAAATATGATCATCCGCGGACGATGTGCTCGTGACGCTGCACACTTTCGCCACGTATGATATGTCTTCAATGACGAAATGTCTATTTTCGCCATAAGTGTGCGTGACGGTTTTGGCTTGAATTTTAGTGACGATCATGAAAATAAGGTCACGTAACACTTCAAGGAGATCGTCATAGATTATGTTTTTGTATTTTGTCTGTTTCCCCACGTACCCATGTGACGCGTGGGTTGTTTAGCACCTTTTTTTGCACAAGGGGCCACAAAGCCTACGGCCCGACAGCCAGCCTTTGGGCCTCGCCGCACAACCCGCTCCAAATTTTTTTTTACGGCGTGGGGCACAAGTCGCCGTGGCGATTTTGGGTCCAACCCGCGTGTCCCCCGACGACGTTGAGCTACAAGTTAAATTGTATTTGGCAAAAATTGCTCTTGCAGAGCTTCTCAACCCATGACTAGGTAGTGCATGTGTAGTAGCGCTACCACCGCACTACATGACCTTTCATGTTGAAGGGTTGGATTTTTTTTTCTCTTTGTAAGTTGAATAATAAATCATGGGTGCATGTACGATTAAACTAGTAATTAATTAAACTAGTTTTTGTGGTTCAAAAAATTTTGGTGTGAAGGATTTATAATAAAATGTTTGTGATCACTAGATATGGTATTAATGAGTCATGAAATCATCTTACAAAATGCAAAAAGTGCTTCATATAGAGTTTGAACTCATGACCTTAGGCATCCCAACCATTCACCTTACCATTGAGCTACGACCACAATTGTGATAGTGGATACAATTTAACGTATATAGTTCCTCACAAGTGATTGTGACTTTTCTTCACAAATCAAAACTATTTTTCCCGAGCCCCACCCTCGTCTAGTCACGTGTGTAGGCGTCACCCACCCACTTCAACCCAATCAAAAAATCAATCTAGACAAGTAAAAGGAAAAAAAAGACAAATAAAAAAAAAAAAAAAAGTACATTAAGGTGTTGAACCTACGACCCCCAAGTTGGCAGCGATCCAACTAAACCACTAGGATGGAAGAATGTATTGTTGAGTCTTATCAACTAGCATTATATAAAAAAATACAATATATACTTCAAAGGTGACATTTGAAGCAAACTAACGATTTCAACTAAAAAAAGTCATAGATACAAGAGTTGTAAAACTTATCAAGATCTATGATTTGATAAAATAGTACTATACATCGTTTATAATCATGAACATCTCTCAGTTTGGACCCGTAAGCTTCCCAAAAAAAAAAAATAAAATGATTTCGACAAATTGTACTATACATACTTCACAATTCGAACATCTCTCACTAAGTTATATAGGACTATTTGAGCCATATATGCCTTTACGATGGATGTACAACAACACTTTATTGAAAATCACTTGAACTTTATATGTGATGCTTATAGACCAAATTCATGTGACTATACAAGTTTTTAGATTTTTCTAGCCACTTTATGGTATTTTAACAATTATTCCTTAGTAATTCAACAAATAATTACAATAATTACTAAACTTAATCTTGAGAAAATATGATTAAAATAAAAGTTGTGGATCTAAAAAAAAGTTATAGAAGTTTATAGTTGACAACTTTTTCATCTAAGATCATTTTATCATCATAAGTAACTAATATTAGTAAAACATGCACTAAAATTATTATAATCGAATTTTATTTAGGGATAGAATTCTATTTTGGGCCGTGATGTGCGTTGGCCCAAATTATTAGACACATGATCTCAGTCGTCCAAGTTCATCTAACGATTCATATTGTGCTCATCACAAATAAATTCAAGTCAATCCACGCTCCCAACCCTAACTCCTCACATCCGCCGGTCTCTTCTCTCGTCGATTTGTCTCTTTGACTCCTCCCGATCTGGCGCAGAGCCTGGCGGTTTGCCTCCTCCGTCTTGGCGTGGTGTGCCCCGTCCCCAACCCCGGCGGCGTCCAGCGGGCGCGCGGCCTCCTCGTCTGTCCCCGACAGGCGACGGCTCGGCCCCCGCTTCCTGGTGGAGAGGAGTCACGTGACCGTGCGACTGTGAGCGAGGGCACAGCATCGAGCGAGGGCGCCTCCATCCCGGCCTTCCCACATCGGCAGCGGCACCTTGCCTCGCGTGGATGAGGTCCCCAGCGGCGTTTACAGGTTAGCCCCCTTCTCTTCTAATCTAAGAATTTGATTACAACACTGGAGGTGAAATTTATTCCTAATGCCCCGGCCTCAGTCGATCGCAGGGCAACACGTTCGAATCAGTTCGTCCAGCAGAGCGGCTGTGGCCGAGGGTACAGGGCACGGCGGCCTTTGGCGGTGGTAGATCGACCGCAACACCCTTCTCTACATCTACAGCCTACTCCGCGTGATCTACATGACGGCTGCTCATCTTTCAGTGGGATCATGTGGCTATGATGCCTTCAAGATCCAGGCGAGATCCCTGCTGCCACTGTCAAGTGGGATATTTTCTGTTTTTTTACATCTCGTCTCGCTGTTTTCCACAGATTCATGGTGCACATGATGAAAGTCGAGAGCTGTCATGGGCAGCAGCAGTGCACACATTTGCATGCAAGCAGGGTTTCATCTGGCAACGATAATGAATGTGGATATGCATAAAAAAATGTTACTAGTTTTTGGTCCCTTTGTGCACACCGTGTGTGATATGTGATATGCTAAAACATGTGTCTATGCAAGTCCTTCAGGAAGAGGCTCATGACCGTGCGTCGCGTCCGTGGTGGTGTGCGACCTTGTTCTCGACATCCTGTATGGTGCATGCTTATTTCTTTCCCCAGGATTTGTAGTGAGATTCAGAATACTACTAGAGTAGCATTTCAGGTTGCTGCCCGTCCGTGGTGGCCAGCTTTGAGCTCTGAACCTTTTTTTTTTTTACCTGACTTGTAAATATTGTCAACTGCTCAGATCTCGAATTCAGCTGCCCTTGTTGCTGCCTGGTAGGGGATGATTCTTGTTGGGCTTCACGAGCTTAGTGTATATATGTGTTGTAGATTACATAGGCATTCCTTTACACATGACGATACAAATAGTAGTAGGTAGTTAGCATGTATGTTTGTTTATTCATGGTTTTTGAAAGTGTGAATTTTTTAGGACGATGTAGTTACGACATGGTGCAATGCGGTGGAACCTGGAAAATGAGACTAGTAGGTATTTGATTTGTTTCTTAAATGTTCCATCTATCATTGAAAAATAGCTCACATATGGATGTATTACCACTTAAACTGACTATGGGTTAACTGCATGTTGAGTGCTATTTGCTAGAAACCTTTTTCTTTTCCTAATTATTTCTGGAAATCTGTCATTCCAGTTTACAAAGCTGCTTTGGTATTCAAAAGGCATCAGTGAATAAAAAAATTGTTGTTTTGAATTCAAACTTAGTTATTGCTAAGATGTTTCTGAACTCATATATGTTACTTTTCTCATTATCTAATCTCTACTAGTAAAGAACAAGTTCTTGTGTGCCTGAAATATTGTGTTTTGATTCTTAGGGGCTGCAACTACTGTTGGTGGTAAATCAGACAGAGGAGAGCATGTTGACTAGCAATTTTCTACTGATTTTGATGCTCAAGTGATGGAGGAAACCATGGGAGATTGAGCTCCACTTTAATAATAGCTTTTTGATGAATATGTATTAGTATCAAGCTAGTTTTCCTCTATATTATTCGTTACTCCTCACGTACATGGGTTGTAATACTAAATTTCTGTATTAATATATGGGCTGTATCGATATATTTTGTTGTGAAATTTAAATGGGTTGATTCTTAAATGGGCTGATCGTAACTTATGTGATGAACGATAAGTGATTCCGTGACTAATATATAATTATTTCTCTGATAAATTGATAATTCCATCCGTGACAAAAATCCCAACCAATAATAGTACGCCACGCCACCTGCCGACGCCGTTCAATGCTACCAAACGGTTGGTAATGACGACAAAACAGGACACTCGACGTAATCGATCGCCACAGACTACAAAAACGCCGTTAACGGCGCCGTTAAGACGGCCCGTTAGACGGAAGATTATGACGAAAACTATGGTTCTTCCATGACTAAAAGGCATCATCATAGATTGAAAGTACATCCATGACGACTTCGTTATTTGTCACTGATTGGAGGCACATCTCGTGGATTTAAAATATACATTTCGTCACCGATGACCAAATGTGACGCGACCTCGGTGATGATATGAATTTCGGCCAAAAACTCGCCACGATGCTTTTGGGTGACGATTTGGGCACTTTCGACCAATGGTGAATGTCATCAATGAGAAAATCCCTAGTAGTGATCACCGGAACTTCGTAGGGCCGCCGTGGGTGCGGAAAGCCGTCATGTGGATGTCTTCCGCCGCATCCGACCTCGGTGGTAGCCCGACCTCGTGATCAAGCTTGGTGAAGAATCAGGCGCCATGGAGCTCATCGAGGAGCTCGGCCCACCAATCGAATGGGAAACGCGTCCTTGGTGGCGGCGTTCAGCTCGCCCTGTCGATCACGCTTGGCTTCGTGAGCCATCGGGTTTCTTGACAAGGAGCACCGGGGAGGAGAACGCCGCGAATCACTGCGGCGGACGATGCCCCGCTCGATCATTGCCGAGCACCGCGCCGAGCGCTCGTCAGGGGGGGGGTAGCGGTACGGCGGACGGCCACCGGCCCGGCGCCCGGCCTTGAGGATGATGCGGTGATCGCGGAGCGCCGTGGGAGGCCGCGCGGGCTCGGTGAAGATGCGTCGCCGGGAGTGGAGCGGCGTCGAGGAGCGGCTCCCACGGCCGGTTGAGCCGGGAGGGCGGTCGCCGGCGCCGGAGACGGCCGCGGAGGGCTCGGCCCTACCGAGCGGGCGGTACCGGGTCAGCGGTGGGCGCGGCCGGGCGCGTTGGAATCGGCAGACAATCCCAAGCAGCCCGCCCCAAACGATGGCCCGAGGGTGCCGGCCCCATAACGGGCACCGAGGACAATGTCAGGCCGCGGCGGCATGACGCCCGGGTCGGACGTCACGCCATGCACCGTGATCCAGCGCGTCGCGAATGACCCCCGGCGAATGATGCGTCGCCGTTGGCCACCGCTATGATGAGCCGTGGGGCGTGGCTGAATGTGCAGCCCGAATGGTGGGCGTAGCGTTCTCAATGAAGTTATGCGTAGACCGTGTCGAGGAGGGCGACCCGAGACCTGCCGTCCCGGGAGCCGCGGACTGGCGTGTCGAAGCCCCCGCACACCCGCCCCGCGGCATGCGCCGAAAAGCCCGGCCTCCCCGGGTCAGATCGCCCGGCAGCGGCCATCCGTGTCCAAACATGCGCCTTACGTAGAAGAGCGGTGGCAGGTCTGCCAGGCCCCTCGGAAGTACTTTTCGTCTGATTGAAGCACAACCCGAGCGGCGACGGCGTCCCTCCCTCTCCTCCTTTGGGCGGTCGCGGCCGGGTGCCCGGTCACCCCTACCGGCCACAGAAAGACTACCGGCCAGACCACTGCGACGCTGCACCACCAAGCGTGGGGGGCAACGCCACAGCGGGAGAGGCGCCTCGTGGAGCGCGAGCAGCGCGATCGGGCGGGAGCGGTGTGAGCGGTGACTTGGCGGTGTCATCGCCAACTTGTCGAGAGCGTCGATCGTTCCACCCGCCGGGCGAGGCTCATGGTCGCACCAATGTCGGCCAGGTTGTGAATCCCACTGAGTGGCTGAGGGGCGGAAGGAGGCCACCGATGAACAGTTGACGCTCGACTGTCACTGCCCCGCCGGAAGGCATGCTCTGAAGCGGTTGGAGGCACCTCCACACACTGGTCGCCGATGCGGCCCGGCACTTTCGGACAGCAAGAGAGGGGCCCGATCGCGTGGCCCGGCCCGAATCGCGGTCCGAGAGATCTTTGAAACGCCCCACGACGGGTGCCGCCGCCCCTCCCCGAGCCGGATGAACCACTCCTGCGACACCGCCGGGGTTGTAGGACGCCATCCAAACGCCGCTCCTCGCCATGGTGCTATTTGTGCCTCGGAAGTAGGACTCGCACTTGTTGAGGAAGAAGGGATCCGACTTGCCGCCGAACCGAGGAAACTCCATCTTCTAGAACTTGGGGGGGTGGTCGGGTGCGCCACCGCACCCGCACGGTTGGCGCTGCTGGATTCCACCGAGGAGTCCTTCGCACCGCGATGTCCTCCTTCATGGTCGCCATGTCGGTGGTGAGGGAGTTCAACTTGGCCATGATATCGCGAGAGATGGTGAGTCGCCCATGGTCGCGAGGCCGCGTGGATGTCGGTGAGGTGGGAGGGGTGGGGTTTAGGGGTGGTGCGGCCGAGGAAGAAGACCGGGATCGAGAGGACGAGGAATGGCTGACTCGATACCAGTCGCCAAGGGCGGGCGAGATCCCCAACGACGGCGACCGACTCCGAGCTCGTGAGAGTCGCGCCCGTGGGTAAACGCCGGGTTATTCCCCTCGACGTGTCTCGCTGCCGGGTTATTCCCCAGGCACGCCGCTTAGAGAAGTAGAGAGGAGATTAGATGGGAATAATCTTGATTGCCTTCAACGAATGTTTGTTACAAGCTAAATAGCCTTGGGCTCAACTAACCTCTCCTAGAATGAAGGAGATAATTTGGAAATAATAAAAAGGAAAGCAAATATCTCTCATATCTAATCTAGCCACTAATCCCGGCCTGCTGCTCCTTTGCGCGAGCGGCCCTCTCGGCTGCACGCCTGACATCTCGGGCTCACCGGCGCCGGACATACGGCCGTCCCCACATGACACATTCACATTATATTAAATGATACGGCATAGAAACTGATGCATAGAATTATAATTGCCTATGCATAGAAACAAATGTATGCACAAAGAGAAATAAATTTTGACTGAGAGTGGATGCACTAACAAAGGCATATAAACATATTTTAGCTGGTCCAGAAACTGCTTCATGAAGTAAATCACAGGCTAGCATCGATGCACTAACCCAGGCTAGCATATCTACTTCAGTCTTCACCTGCCTGCTCGAGTAATCACCACCAATGTCACCGGTGGTCAGATGAAACAATGTAGGGGCATCAGCCATGACGCAAATATATACATACAGGCTGGAGAGTCCAGAAACAAGATGTTTGTTGTTGCAGCAGCAACGCACATCTATACATACATGCACAAAATTCGATCTCGATCAACAGCGTACAGGAACAACAACAGTACATAATTAAAGCAAGGTCATGCAGCCGCGCACCCGTGTTCCAGCGGTCTCCGTTGAGGAACAGCATCGCGCCATCAGGCCGGATGCAGAACGCGTCGTACGCCACTGACGAGCACCCCGGCTTGCCGTCAAGCCACAGCAACAGTAGCGCTGGCTGCTCCTCCGACAGCACCTCCTGGAGCTAGTAGAAAAGTATAAAAGGCTCAAATCAAAAACTACATTAGAATGCATAGCAATGTTACAGTTTAGTCATGCATAGACATATGGCCATAATAGGCATAAAAAATTTAACACACAAGGTTTGCATGCTGCCCGGCGTCCAAGTAAAAGCATTTTATGCACAAACGGTTGCCAAATCTTTATACTTGCCACGAGCTTGAATTGTTAGTGACCGAAAGAAACTCTTTTTTTTCTTAGTTTAGAAAATCACACGGACGTAGGAATTCCAGGGAGAAAAGGTGCAGAGAGAAGAGGAATCTCATCTCACCTTCTGGCAGTACTCAAGGCCGAGTAGAGCTGGAGCCGCATGTTCTTGAGCTCCTGCAATCACGGCCGGCGATCGTAACTAATAAGCATTAAAATCTAATTAAGTGTGCATGGAACTTTGATGAGCATGAATAGAATGGGAATATCACGCACAAAAAAAATAAACTAATGAACTAGAATAGAAAATTCAATCTAATGAACTAAATAGAAAATTCATTTACGAACCTGGTGAGATCCGCCTGGGTCAATTCCACTGTTCGCTGCCTATCCAGCTTACTACTACCTCATGTAGGATGCCCTGGTCTGCCGTCGGGTCATGGACGGCCGGAGAAGGGCCTTTTCGCTTCAACCAGTCCACCGGCGAGGGAGCCAAAGCCGGGCGGGGTTGTCGCCAGCTACGAACAGGAGTCCATCCACACCCACGACACTTGGAGCTGGACCACTGGGAAAGGGGCGCCACCTTGGGGATAGTACCACCGGCGGGGTGCACCACCAGCGGGGAGGAGGCGCCGAGATCTGAGGGGCTCGGCTTCCTCGCTTGCCGCCGAACGGAGGATGAGGAGGTGCCCGCGTGGTCGAAAACAGCGAATGGAGGCCCAACCCCGCCGCTTGGGCCCCGGATCCCCACCCCCCTCTCGCGCCATCGGCGCCGCCGGCGGCTCCAGCGCGGACGGCACAGAGCGGGGCCGCCTTTGCGGGTGGAGCGGGAGGCTGCTACCACCGTTCTTTGGGGGGCCGCGGTGTCGCGTCGCGCGAGCCTGGCGTCCCGGCGATGGAGAAGGCGCCGCCGCGGGGATACGCCGGGGGAAACACACGACCGGGGCGCGCCAAGATGGGGTAGGATGCGCCGCGGGACCGGGAGGCGGCGGGGAGATCGGGTGGGAATTAGACCGGATGGCTGCGGGGGACGGACGGGTGGGGATTAGACGGGATGGGTGCAGATTCAAATAATTTTGAAACCGAGGAGGACCTGTTGGGTGGGTACTGGGGGCCCACGCCCACGTCATGGCCACACCGCGTCATGCCCGTCGGTGGGCGAGGCGGGCTGGCTAGGTGCGGTTCGATCGACAAGATAGCTCCACTTCAGGCTTGGGCTTTCCATTTTTATTGGGAGCCCTAGGCTCTAATATAATATATATATATATATATATATATATATATATATATATATATATATATATAGAGAGGTATGTTATATGGAGCCTTGTGCTTCCAATAGGTATTG